>RHDR01000136.1:0-55065 GCA_009806295.1 Davidsoniella neocaledoniae
AGATGTGATGGCGAACCTTGAGAGGAGACTTTAGATAGAAAAGGAATAAAAGAAAAAGAAAACAAACACTGGAGGACATTTGAAAATATGAGAAAAAAACAAAGTCCAACAAAAAATCAACCTTTATCGAGACACCGCGTAGTAAGACCGAAGAGATAACCAACAACTGCTGTTGATGCTAGAAGAAACAGAAGCCACTTCGGTTGAGAATGTTGAAGGTCTTTATTTCATGCAACAACGAAGTAGAACTATAAACCAAATAAAACAAATTCTAGAGATGATAGAGGGCATTTGTAGTGTATCGCCATTAAACAAAACTTCTTGGTGTTAGTCGTGCCCATTGACGACATGAAATAGTAGTAGAAAGAAAAGAGATAAAAATATGTAGAAAGATGACTGGAATGAGAAAGAACCGTGACGGATAAGAAGACAAGGACGAAAAAAAGACAATGAGAATGTAAGAATCTAAATTGATGACTCTGACTCAATGGTAGACACGAATTTTCCACTCACTAGACCATAAGGCTTGTGAGAGACCTATAATGGTGGAAAACCATACATAGAGGCCTAAAATATGCCACATCGGCTAAGAAATTGACCGGACTCGCCAACAGACGAGAAACGGACACGGAGTCAAGCTCCCAGAACAAAAATTAGATAAATCAAGACGAAAAGAGGAGCTTAATATGTGAAGACGGGATGCGGAAAGAATGAAATGTAGATGACACAATGTAACCCCGTTTTCGGAGGTAGTTGGTAGACCAGGTGTGGAAGCCATGCCGTTCAAACTGTCCAAAGAGGCACATATCGTCTTGTGATTGGATATAGACAGAAAACCTCATGATTGGTAGACAGCTACCGAGAGAGACTGGATAGCGATGGGCTAGAAACTTGTCCGAATAAATCCACGTGATATTTTCTTGTGGCATTTTATGATATTCGGATCAAGGATTAGCATGTGGTGATGATCGAGAGATCCCAATGATATCCCGGTATGACAGCACAACGCGATGTTTTGAGAAGCAATCAAGCTATAGCTTGGAAGCTCTCATTTTTTTTTCCCAATTAGACATTGATTAAGATTTTGAACGAAATTTAGCGGTGTGAAGCATCGCCATAGGCAGGCTGTCCATACACATGGTGCTGTGTCCCATATGCTGCAACACTAGCATCGTAATGTGTAGCAGAATGACCACTGTCCCAACGCTGCTGACCAGGAATCACACCAGTTGCCCCTGTTGCGGCATGTTGTGTCTGCATAGGAGCATGCAAAGAAACATAGGAGCCTGTAGCAGTGGTCATTGGCCTAGTATCCATGGCAGTGACTGGCGGAATTGTCTGAAGCGGTCCGCCGTGTCCGCGGATGGATGGCGACATAGTACGTGGCTGGGCTGGTGTAGTTGTGTAACCTCCCCAGCTTGCTGAGCTGCCAGACATAGAGCGTGGCGATGCCATACCCTCGGGGTGGCCAGTCTGTGCACTATGCACGGTGTAGGCTCCAGGAACAGAGTCAGTAGGCGTAGCACCAGGTGGCGAAGGCAAAGACGGATAGGTGTTCAATGTTGATGACATCATATGTGACGAACTGAGGGAGCTGTTGGCCGTGGCACTGGGTGGACTTCCTAGCGTTGATGATGGGTTGACGCTATACTTGCTGATGATTTTCTTGAGGGCATTTTCCAGAGCTGACCAGGCAAATACTTTGACGTCCTTTTCTATGTTGCGTGGCTTGGGGTTGCTGAAGCCCATGATGACTTTGAAAAACTCTTCTGTGTCAGGCTTAGCTTTTCCAACAGTAGCTGGCTTAAAACCCTCTAGGTTTCGACGAATACGATTTTTCTCTTCAACCGTGAAACGAGTCGGGGCAACTAGTAGCTGCTCGAGCAGGGAGATCGTATCGACTGATGTTATGTAACAGGATTTGTTCTCCTCCCACCAAATGCAACTAACGCAGACACTCTGTGGTGGACGTTCGCTGGCAGAAACGGCACGAAATGAAGCGTTTATAGTGTTTCCTGTAACCTGGCGACGAAAGAGCACGATACGCCGCTTGTTGTTCCATTCTTCGGTAGACCAGCGTTCGGCCATGGTACTAAGCGGGTTGTTGAGTTTTAACTCCACACGTTGCGGATATACACTGTAGCTGCCGTAGCTGCTGCCACCGTTCATACTACCGCCCATGCCAGTTTGAATAGTGCTGGTCCGAACCAGACGAGGTGGGATACTTGGTGGGGTCATACCCATAGTTGGTCGAATCATGTTAGGCGAAGTTCTGGCTGCCGAACCATCCATATTTTGGGAGTATGAACTCCAGGTTGGTCTCAGTACCGATGAGCGGCCATAAGATGGGTCTGTGAATCCAGCTGTGCGGTATCCTACTAACATATCTGTTTGAGCAGTAGGGTAAGCAGCAGTAGCCGCGCCATACGCATTTGCCATGGTATTGACCTGCTGGACAGGAGCGCAATCGTAGTTGCTGCTCGTGACGTCGTTGTGAATTGACTTCGAGGGTGATTGGCCATGGGGGGAGACTGGTGATTTAGGCTCCTTGACTTGAGGCGATGTGACGGTAGTGTTGATATTGGAAGCCACTGTGAAGTTGCCGCTCATGACACGAGAGAGCTCGACTCCATCCGAGCCAGATATGGTGACTGTGACGGGGACGGTACCAGAAGGCACTTGTTGAGAAACTTCTGCACTAACAATGTAAACATCGGCGCTGTCTGCAGCATCTCGGTGAACCTCGGTGTGTGATGAGATGGTGCCGAATTGCATGGAAACAAATGACGAAGCAAGTGGGTATGAGCATGAGATACGAATGCTAACTCTTGTACCAATAGGGCCAGTTGTTGGCTGCATGCTGATAGCAGAAGGGTATTGATCTACGACCTGTCCATTGAATGTGGCGTCTTGACTAATATGAGAAGCATCATGAGAATTTGGGTATGATGATGAGGTATAAGGATAGGTCTGGCTGTAATCACGAGTAGCGTCATAACCTATTCCAACTGGTTAGTGAACGTGATTATGCAGGTAGTACATAGTACTAAAGTTTCTGTCTAAGGTTGGTACGAACTATGCATATGGCCTGACTGTGACTTGGTAAAAGGTTCCATGGCTATTGTTTGCCAACCGTTGAGTGGTTGATTTTAAAGGAAACTGATGTTGACCGTGATATCAAACGGTAGTAAAGGAAACCGGTAGAAGGTTAAAGTCGTGTGTTGTATGGATTCCTGTAAATACTATATGTTAAAAAGATATTTACTAAACAATAACGGAACATAGAGCAGTGACTAGTGTATATTGGGAGTAGATGCAATAGAGGCAAGTTCTCGAGTGAAACCTAGGCAGAGGATGGACAGGATACATGCTGTTTTCGTCGTGAAGAAGAGATTGAAATACTGACAAGATATGGAATTAAAGGTTGATTTGAGAAATGTCAAGATAGAAATATCTGACGTGATGTGGTAAGGGGCCTGGAGGCCTTTTAAATGTTAGTAATGTCACTATAAAATTGCGAAGCTATAAGGTAGAAACGTCCACAGCTCTAAACAGTTCACTTTGAGAGACCTCAGAACACAGATATGTTGCTATCCGGGCTGGCGGTGTCGTCCGTATGATGAGAACAGGATCAGCTGTTGCTTGTCTGGTTTTTGAGCAATATGCACGATTTAGACATACGTGCTAGTGACACCTATGCTCTGAGCAACTAGGACCTCAGGTTCCAAACATATATCAGATTCCAAAAATCGGTAAACCCAGAACCACCAACTGGCAACAACGATGTACATGAGACCCTAACCACTTAGTGTAGTGGTTTAAGGTTGTCTTGAGCGGCGTATCCGATGAAAATACCAGAGAATTACTCAAGCTTTGACATCTTATATACCCAAAATGGAGTTCTAAAGTGACGAATTGCCGCAACTCACGGATGAACGCATAGACTATGCACTATAGGCTATGGTGGTACATTTCTTTGCTTACCTTGGAGTGTTAGACCCTCGCCGCTGGCACAAGAGGGTTGAACGGAGTGCAGTAATTCGCTCTGCTAGATACACTATGATAAAGCGATTGCGACGGAATGGCAAACCCAGTTGTTCAAGTCGAATGATTGATATATAAAGTAGGTGTTGACGATGCCTATTATTGTGCTGTACAATATGTGGTGTTCAGCATAGGGTTCGTTTGTTTCCTGTGGGTAGCCCGAACCTGTTCATATAGTACTATTGTAAGTAAAGGATCTCGTAGACTGGATAGGCTAACCATGAGTATTGGTGCCGTTTGCATATGAAAGCATATAATGAAGACAGCAGGTGCATAGGATGGATACGTGCATGGTTGATACTGGGATAGATTAAAAGGCAGTTGGCATCCGAAACAGTCTGGCAACAGCAAACTTCCCCGTGACGAACCATGCCTAAGCCGTCAAATCTCTGTAGTATTAAGAACTGTACAACTGTGTAAAGTACAATCTAGTTCCGTGAAAGATACCGGCGATAAGTGATGGCTGAGGCCGACGCTGTAAAGAACTGATAATTGTGGCCTGAGAGGAAGTAATGATAATGGCAGGTGCAAGTTGTATATAGAAATCCACTTGGAGTTGGTTTGCGCTTTAAGTCTTCACTTTGAAGCGGCTATATAGTTGTGCATGTAGCGAATGTCATGGGAAGAGAAACATGGACATGGACAAGCCCCTGTGGGATGACTACGACGTGAGATATTTGGCGTGTTTTTTTTTTTTCATTTGTAGGTGTGTGTAAATGCTCAGTGATAGGGCGATGCGATGAAGATGTGAGAGAACGATTGAGAATGGCTATTTTGGTGAAGGATATCAAGAATAGGATGATGGTGATAGTGATAGTGATGTAAAAAGAAAAGAGATGGCTTACCAATGTGTGTAGCAAGCTGTGAGTAGAAAAAAGAGTACGTATGGATGGTTCCAAAGGTCGAAGATTGAGAATAAGGAGTCCAGTTGGCCGTTGGTATCAAGAACTGTGTGATAATGCAGGCAAATGTGATAAGTATGCGGTATGTCAAAACTAGATGTATCGGATGGATGTGTATCCTGGGCCCTTAGGAAAGAAGATGCTTTGATTTGCAAGAGGGGAGCAACGTGAATAAGTAGAATTGGCTAGAGGAAGTTGTAGGGCAACGGACAGAGGGACTGCAGGTATCTAAGTATAAGTCTGGTACAGTGAACGACAATGACAACAGTAGGTAGCTAGTAACAAGTGAAGAGGTAAGCAACGCAGGAGTACTAATTAAGAGTTGGGGGGTTTGGAGGGAGGATATAACTTTAGATGCAAGGTCAATAAAAAAAGAATATAATAAATAAAGACCTGTTGCTGTGGGCTTGTTGGGGTGTGTGTCTAGCATCTAGTAAGATAGCTGCAGTTGATACAAATTTTTTCTTTTTTTATGTAACTCTCCCTTGAAAAGCAAGCCGCCTCTACTGGCCTTTTTTTTGTTGATTCTCTATCCCTCGAATTTGTAACCGGAAATGATAAAAAAGAATAAATCAATAGTCTGGTAGGGAGTATTTCTGCTGTAGGTTACCACTTGTGTAGGCAAAGATTTTCGGTAGTCATATTTCAGCCTGCCAATATACAAAACACTTCCTGTATTTGTAGACGCTCGGGGGCATAGGGGACCGCACATCACCATAGCTTAGCCCTTATAGTCTCTCACTGCATGACGGCAGAGCGAGAAGTGCTCTGTATTGTCGAGCTTGAGGTTATATGACTAATGCCGAGTGAAGAGGTCCGTTTTAGTATCAGAGCGCATCTGATATTATGGCATCGGCCTCGGATGTTATCCAATTGCTGTAGGCAAATACTCTTATGCACTTAGCCTAACCCGGGAACTTTCACGTAGCAGTATGGCCCTGCCATCTATAATCCTCGGCTATAATGTTCCCCGTAGCGCTATAGACGCCGTTCCTGGAACTATCATTTCAAAATATAAGTTACAGACACTACCCACTTCGTCTAGGCTTCTATAGCCAAATAAATGATTCCTATCCGTTTAGCAGCCCTACAGATGAATAAGGGCTGTTGCGGGGCATCAGATCCAGGTCTAAAGCTAGGTAGAGAAGGCAGTTGAGAAGGATAAAGGAATAGTAGAGAGCATGATAGTTTGGTTAGCACGCTTCTTCGGACTTGATAGCTAGTTTCTTTCCGGATTAGAACTTAATCCCGCAGCTCCAGACACGGAATTGCGTGTAGACCCAGCCACATCGCCGCAAAGAGATTATTCTTTCTGCCTATCTATGCTTTATCTTTTTTTCCACGCTTAGACGTTGAAACAGCGTCCGATAATGAAGGTTTATAGAAAGCCTCCCCACAAAAGACAGGCAAGCCACTTGGTATAGGACTTCGTTCTGAACTCGGGGGGTGTGCCAGACAAGTGAAATAGACTCAAAAGGCCTACTTGAATTGTCAGCCGGGGAGTGACAAGCAGGCAGTAGTCCGCTTCATCAATGACGGAGGACGACCCAGCTTGTATCCAAGGCCTACAATCGACGGCCAACGGGTATGCTAACTACATAGACGTTTCCGCATTGCAGATGCTCACAAATTCATTAGGCGGGATAAGGCGGGATGAGGAATGTCATAGGGAAGATCGACTAGGGTGTGATATGCAACAGTCACTATAGACGAATTTACCTAAACACTATGTAGTTTAGAAGCCATCTTCTAGCGTTATGTGTATATATCTCGAAGCTAAAGAAGGTTTCTCCTAAGGCGGTGAGAATCTTTACAGTGAAGCGACTTTGCCTAGGGTTCTCTGTATGGTACGGGAAAACAAGAGCTAGGTATGACGATATGTGTGATGTAGATCGATAGCATGTCTGAGTTAACGTCTCTGGGTAGGAGTCTTCAGAAAACATTGTGTGCAGTTTATGTCTACACATATGATAGGCGCAAGAAATCTTAACACAGAAAGCAAAAAGATTGCCGTACGTATTACACAGTGTTGCCATAGTTGTTGCCGTGTATGGTGAAAATTTCAGTGAAGCTAATTTGTACACAAAGGATGGCGAGAAGAAAGATGAGGGGGAAATAAGAAAATACCACTATGTAAATACAAATTCCTTGCATTAGAGGCACTAGCCTCTCTTTTCTTGTATATGAGCACTACAAACAACAGTATAGAACTGTACTCGCATGAGTTGTTGACAATGTTTAGGTAACAAACCTGATATCGTATCTTTCTTCAGTTGCTGATGTTCATTGACACTAGCCTGAAAACACATGCGTGACTATAGTCACAATGCAGAGGCTTAAATTAGAGGACATGATGGAGTTTTTTTTACCTGTAACTTAGGACGTTGAGTAGTTGATCGGCCCTAGTTTTCAAATGTCGAAAAATGGCGAGAAAAGGGAGCGTTTATGGCGAAATTGGCGTAAAAAACAACTAGTAGGGCTTTTGTTTGATTTTTGTATGTAATAGGACAGACTAAGAAGGAAGATTCTAAGTTAGTTTTCATCAGTCATGAAGGCATGTAGATATCAGTCCGTAACTGGCTTTCTTGGGGTATGCGTTGCGGAACTTTTTTTTCCATGGTTTCTTGTCCCTAATGTAGCGGTGTCTAAGCGGAAAACCAATACAGAGTGACGACAAAGAGCTAGTAACGAAATCATGCGGCATCATAAATAGAAATGTGACCAGATGCAATCATATGTGAGAGAAAGGCAGCAGTATGTCTGTACAAGCGCTAAAAATTAAGGATACGAGTGTGTATAACAGCCCGCTACTAGCAGCTGTATCCTTTTTTTTTACAGGCCTTTGGTCCTTTTCATTTTGACGGGGTTTTACATAGAAAAAAGAATAGTAGAAGCTGCAGCTTATACAGGATATAGTCAACGAACAGTAAGTCACATCTGAAGCGTGTCGTCAAGTATCTTTTCACAACTCTGTAGACCAGATGCCTGCAGTTCTGCAGCTCCTTGTTACTGTAGTCAAAGACGGATATCTGTGCGATGCATGGGTTGTATAACTGTCTGTGCGTACAGATTGACATTAAGATATAACATCAACTTCAATAAATGCAAGATAGAGGACTGAGTGACAATGAATATTCTAGTATGTGATGACCAACAATCTATTCACTTGAGAAGATTATCATATTATGCATAGATCTTTCAGTATAGAAAACATGCTCGGACAAATTGAAGAGGGCAATAAGTGATGTGTGTATCAGTTGGGGCTGAGCACCTAGATTACTTGCTGTCAAGATTCCACGACTAAATCGTGAACATGCCCAGAAACAGACAGACCAACGACTTTTTGGACCATGGATATAGGGCTAAACAGGACGGCAGGCTTAAAAAACACTCTCTAAGATTCTCTGCTATGACAAATTCCAAGCCTAGCACTAACTAAGTAAGAGAGTCACAAGTAGGAGGGAGAAAAGGTTCCCGCTACGTTGTCCGGTGTAGTAAGCTGCTGTATTTTTTCGACAGGGGGTTGGCAGTAAGAAGGGAAGCGAAGCGAATCATTACTTATTGTACAAATATAGTCCAGTCGTAGTTCGCTTGGCTAGTAGCTATAACAGCTGTGGGTGTGCAGTATTTTCTCGATCTGGTGTGTATTCTGTCTCCTGCCCTCACACAATATGTGCGTCCAAAGAATAGAGATGGCTGCTGCTCATAGCAACTCCCTAGTTGTCGGACACACTAGTGTCGGGTTTAAGAAGGAGAAAGAATAGCACTATTAGATATCAAATGAGAAAGGAAAAAAATATATCACGCCGTGTCTGATAATAATCATTATAGATATGGGCGAGTAGAGGGGAGGGCAAAACGGTGTGATGTCAGGAAAAGAGGTTGGTCGCAACTACAATAATTGAGCATATGCGATGTAAATAATACTAGCTCTGATAAAAGCATCGATATATCGAGCATAATGCGGTTAGCTTCCGGTTAGCTAGAGGAAAAGACCGAAAATGGGCAGCTCTATTGGTTCGGTCAATAGTTCTTATGGTTTCGGAAGTTATCAGTAATTTTTTTACCTCCATCAGTAGGTTAAATTTCAGTGAATATACTGCTTCCACTTAGCTTAACAACAGTGACATCTTATCATCCCATACTGCCCAGGATAATACTATAATAGGCCTGTCAAAATAGACTAGCCACCTTTACACGATCATCCCAAGGATCTCAAGGGCAGCTTTGACGGAGGATTTAAAAAGCGGAAACATCCATCGGCCTTTAGTGTGGAGTTCGCTTGAACAAACCAGAGTAGAAACTAGTAACATCCGACGTCTTTTTTTTCTTTGGGGTAGACTTGTTTTGTTGATACTCAAGATATCTCAACTGATTGAATCTTGACTTGACGTGATCTGATGCAAGTTGACAGTAGTAGGTAAGAATGAAGACTAAGGTAGGGGAGCTTTTCTAGCGGGAAAAGACGGCGATGGAGTTCATAATTTAGTTTGATCCTCAGGACGGCCTTGGATCGGTCGATTGAGCGGTGTCCAGGCCATGCGTCATCTCGAAGTAATCATTATATGATGTCTTCAAAGGCATACCACCAGTACAACGACAATAAATTTAAATACCATAGTGGTGACAGGACTCAGCTTTGAGTGACTAAATGAGACCAGCTTACAGGCGCCTGATACGTGGTCTAATAAACTGAGTCTTCCCTTGGAAAATGCTATCATTACCTATGAACAAGCAACAATTTCAGGTGCCTATGGGCTAGCCAGGATAATATGAAAGGCATTGACAAGCCTGAGAAAAGGAAGGAAGGGAAGGGAAGATGAGTTCCATGCAAGGTCTTCGAGGAACTTAACGATGGCAGATTCCTTTAAACACGACGTCGATATGATGAATTGTTCCCCGAGGGTTTGCTCGATTCCAAAACTGACTTTTGGGTCGTATCAAATGTAATCATTGGCCAGAGGTGGGAGAATCGCGTCTAATGCACAAGTAGAGGTGGTATACAAGCAAGCGATGTTGCATACAAATATTGTAAGGGTTGTGTGTCAAATTTACTTACCAAGGTGCTATAAACACTTAGACGTAGCGTAGTCCTGGTAGTGTTTGGCGTAAAAGGACGCTGTGCTCCACAAAAGAAGGACGATCGAGTATGTGAAAGAGTGAAAAGGTAAGAAAAAGCCAGGAGTGATGAAACGAAATGAGAGTGTAAACAAGAGACAGAAGATGGAGTAATCAACGTTAAAGAAGAGTCAGATATTATTATGTAGAAGAAGTACAGAAGGAAAGAAGATGGACCTGGATTGAAAGTTGGTGGCTACTATTAACGAATGGAAGCAGGACATGAGGATCTTTTAACAGCAGGCACACATGTTGTTTTTTTCCTCGTGGAAATACAAAGATTCCATTGGCAACAAGACTTGGACTTTGGCAGTAGCGTTATTCAAAGCCGCAAGTACCGTCCGCGTCAAACGATAGCATATACCGCACTTCCAGTTTCCCAATCTCACAAACAGTAACACCTGCACTTGCCTGGCTCCTAAAGCTCGTGTCGAAAACCAACCTCAGGGTACAAGGCTACGCAGCAAAAAATAGTCGTCAGGACAAGTACTTCGGCGGCTGGGATCCAAATAGCGCAGGCGGCACTCACTTACTATGGTTTATTTCATGGTCGTACATTGGTATACACACTCATATTACACCAGCTATTGAAGCACAAGAAAGGGCCATCCTCTCACAGACATGGGCATGCGATGAGCTGCCCCCGGGCGTGCCATTACGAGCATTCGTTTGGCTGGTGCAAAGTTGTAGATTCCCTTGAACGGCATGTATATTGGAAATCAGGAGTGTTAATGGTTCTGGGAAAACTATTCTCGCTTCTTTAGAGCCGCCAGGCTTCTAATTGCTTGATATTCAGCACGGCATAAAGCGTAGCATAATTACCCATGTTTATTTTATTTTTCTCGTTAGCTCCCTCGGCCAACAGCCTAGTATCCCAGAACTACCTGTGTAGCCAACTCAGCATGCGAACCATCTCTTCTTTTCAAGGTTACTTGCACTGTAGCAACATCAAATGAACAGCGCATTCGCCTTAACTTCAAGATCTCACATCAACTACTTAGCGGTGCTATGTGGTGGTGGCTCTATCCCGCTTTTTTATTCAAACTGACTCGTTCTTTAGCGTCCTATTCATTTGACATATACTTCGAGACTTATCAACTACGTTTTATGTCGCATTGGGCTAGCCAAAGATCAGAACGCCAAACAAAACATTTACTACACGACATGTTTTCATGAAAGCCTGTCTTGTTTTTTTTTTCTGTTCGCAAACAAAATTAAATTACGCTGGCATGCCGCGTGAATGTGACCAACTTACTCTGCGACATTTCTCGCGTTCCTGTCTCAATGTCTCTGTTACTGACAGCATCAGCGTGGCTATTAGCTACAACTATAATTCTAGAACCGAATACATTGGCAAATATTTGCTAGTATAGTCTCTTAGCGTAACGCTCGAATGTTCCAATCCACCATAGCGACAAATGAGTGGCTCATTTCGTAAAGCTTAAGCATCCTAGAAACCGGCATTAATAACCATAACCATGCTGAAGCCGTGAATAATGATAACAATATAGCCTTCTATAGATCAAAACGTAGATATACGTTCATCTTCGTGCCACCATACTGATAATTAGGATAGCACACAAGCAGAAGTAATGCGCTTGTATCTATATCTATCTCTTTTCTGTATATGTATACTTCCATGCTGTCAGATGGCGCATTTGTTTCGACAAAATTTCGCTTTTCGCTTGTTCGAGACTAGAGTACGATCATGTATCAATTATGATGAGGGTTATTACGCCGCCTATTGGTTACGCAGACTTGTCATGAAAGTGCTTTCAGTATGGCTGAATCCTGGCACGTTTGAGATCTACCATCCTCTTGATAACTGACTACTAATATACTAGGGTTCCGTTTATGCAACCATCTAATCCATGCTTTACTATCTGTATCTGTATCTATATACTTCTGAGAACAGAAAAGAATCCGGGATAATTGTCATCATATTAATTCGCTTGTGGCAAAAGTGACCACTAAAGGATGCAACTCGATGCTAATGCTATAATGCCGTTATACGATTGATGACTAGTGTGTGAACTAAGCATAAGCCAGCAGCTACACATAATACTATGAGCCTAACCTTTATTAACAACAATGTCTCAGTATGAAGAAATACTTACTTTAGTTCTGTATATGTATAAAATATCCACTTATAGACAATTAAGAAAATACCCAATGCTGATAATACAAAGCACAAAGTCTCTAATCCTTGACGTCGTAGCATGATAGGCCAGCCCTCCTCTGCATCGTATCCGGCTACTGTGGGCGCCACGCGGAGTAACTGAGTATTTTCATCTCATAAGTCCTAGATAGAAAAAAGTAGAAAAGAACAGGAGACACGACGGATGAACAAACATGAGGCAAAAGGAGAAAGGGTATTATACGTCGTACACTTGCTCCAAAACATGGATCCTGGATTGGGACGATTGAGTGAGGCTTGGTTGGCATGGTTAGAAAATTTTTGTGAGAGGGTACATAGTTTAGTATTCTCAGACTCAGTTTTAGCAAGGAAGAAGATATACAATCAGCTCTCTAGACTTTAGAAGCGAGGAACACAGTCCAGCAAGGTTACAGGGGCTATTTGTGCCAACAACACTTGGGTATGTGGTAAGTTCTGCCGTTGCTGAATGCTAATACATAGTAGAGAGCAAGATAAATCTCCGCAAACGCATATACGTATCTATATACGTATATACAATATGTATTAGACTGTAGATAGTGTGTGTTACTGCCATAAAAGCAGATGTTGGAAAAGTTAACAAAATTGCCCGCAATCATTTAAAAAACAGAGACACAAATAACACGACACAGTTTTGCTCAGTCAGTCTAGTAACTATGGCGTTCTGAAGCCAAGCTTCAGCAACCATTATATGTATAACAGCAAATAAGGTACTACCAACTAACTCCGACCTACAAACGGATTATTATTCATTATTCCTATGTATGCCACTAATATTTATAGATTTTACGAAAGCTAAATACATAAAACTCACAAATATAGATGTGGCTACTACAAATGCAATAATATGTGAGTATACAACTACGGAACTTTAATTTTAGTATTTACTGTGTAAAAAGTAGCATATACTCTAGATTTCTCTACACATCTATATACAAGATTGAGGACAAGATAGTCATATATGATAGATATCTAGGTTGAACCGATAGGTGCCTTTCCCGCCGTGCCATTTTTCACTATGTTTAGCGGGGGTTGATGCAAAATAAAGACCTTGTTCCTTATTTTCGCTGAAATCATTCAGTAACTACAAGGTCATGAAGAGAATATGTGAAAAAATCCGTCTTCCACCCCTGCTCAGACTTAATTGATGCCGATAGTGTTAGAATGTTAGGGTATAAGATAGAATGATAAATATTTCTTGTAGTAATAACACAGATTAGTGAACTATTTTCGATTAGATCTTACATGCTGCAATCACGGAAAGTGGTAACTATGGGAATTATTTACAAAATAGTTAAATATTTTGTTATCGAATTCTGGCTATTAGTGTTTTAAGCGATAACATATGACTATACTTCATTGAGTTCATATAAACAATAGACATTTAATGGTCGGCATTCATGCGATTCTAAGTTTGGTTATAATAGTATTGAAACAGAAAAAAAAATAGTCATCACAGATCACGTAACCATCTCAGTTCTTTTTTTCTTTTTTTCTGTATTGGTCTCCCTTCAAGAACAATGATTAGCCTTAAAATGAACAAACTATACTATGCTATGTTTTTTACGCTGCCGCTAAGGCAAAGTCATGCTTCAATACAAACCCATATATCACTGGAATGTGTTGTACCTTGCATAGGTTCTCAGTACATGCGTGTGTGCGTAACATAGATTTGTCTTTGGGTAAAGAGGATGTTGTTAGTAGTGATATCAAGTACAACAAATTTACTCAGTAGCAGTCTAAGCTTTGATTTTCATTTAATAAAATTCCGAAGGCTCTGTTTAGGCATAAAGTGGTATTTAGCACAACCAAACACCGCTTGATGCTTCATATGTTGGTCTTTTGTAATGAACAATTACTTCCGTGAAGATAACTGGAGTACAATTATGATTCTTGTATTTGTATTGCAGGCAGGAAGGGTAAACTCCCAGTAAAAAAAAGCTGTGTAATTTTTGGTACGGCAATGCGATTTATGTTGTTATTGTAAGTGTGCTTAATCCAACGTCCATAGTAGCTCCATGATATCAAAAAATATAGGCATTCTGCTATTTGGTATCATCAAAGGCTATGACTAGTTGAAATTGTACATACACAATCAATAAAAATGCCAAGATGCATGCAGAATCTATCGGACGTGGATCTTGCTACGATAATGCACAAGGCATGTAATTACAGTGTATAAGATAATCATATGGCTAATACATGATAATACATATGTGAATCTATACTACATGCTCCATATATCCACCGTTCTAGTTAATGATGCTACTAAAATAGGGGTAAATATGTATTTACTGATATAATAAGTGTATGTACATATAGGTTGGGGGTAAAATAATACAAAATGTAAATTTCCAGGCAATTTATATCGAAATATAGGTATCGTAGCTGTTCACCGCAAGATCAACCAAATTTCACTAAGCCTACCGTGATCCTAGACATGCTATCGTAGCATCATATATACACTAATGTCAAACTCTCTTATGGATTATGACATTTCTTCACGTCTTCTCAAAAACTGCTTTGTCACAAACTTATAGGTATGAGACATTGTCCTCCATGGCAGTTCTTTCTAATATATTTCTATAAAGTTGTCAAACTAAACAACCCTATGTAACCCTATTAACTTGCACGAAAAGAATTTGTATCTTATCATGTCACGTTGCTTTGTAGAATTTTCCTCTAACCGAAGTAAAATATCTTGCATCATTACCTTTTTTTCGCATCACTCCCTGCAGCTCATGCCCAGCCATCGGCGGCTTGGTTACCCGACAGACGAATTTGTATTGAGATCAATACAACCCTCTTTTCAAAATACACTGGCGACCATTGAAAAGCTGAACAGTGTCCACGGTACAAAAGAGAAGAAACTGGGTTTGATCTGCACTTGTGCCTTTAATTGCATGTTATTGCTGGTCCGAGTATTTTATCTTGCTGTGATTAACAACATACGACGTACTGATGTGGTCACCCCAGCTGTAACTCAGCGGGCTGGCCTATAGCCTATTACTAGTTCCGGCTAGTAGATGCATATGTAATTGCCAGCATATTATCGACTTTGACTGTCGACTGTCTAGAAATGAATGGAGCAAGCTCATCACTCTACACCCCCTCCATTACATTGCACACTATAGCTTGCCGTTTTTTGATCCTCTTGGCTTATTACCATACCGTCTCTACATGAGTGAAAAAGCCGACCGCTTCCCTTACCAAAACATAGAATGCGTCGTTTGGTACTCTTCAAGGGCTTTTATTTGGATACTCTATTTTGATATAGAGAGTAGTACTAATAAAACCTACAATTTCATGAATATGAATATAAGCCTTTCCCTACTGGCTTTTCTTTGTTAACGTTCCGGGGCTTTGTATTCCCTACTGGCAATGTAGGCTTCCGTTGATTTTAATCTACTCGATACCGCGGGACAGTCTCAGCAGCCGCGGCTCCCTTGACCAGACGGGTAGCCAAGTTTGGTGCAGCACGGGGGCTGCTTAGTACTGATTGTAACATCAGTTGCAGTGTATTATTATAAGTATTGTAAATGCAGAGATTCTATGCATTTGTGCATCAATACATGCACATGACCCTCAAGTCAGTTCCTACATATATTGGCATTGTTAGTACAATGTTCATTTCCATAATCTAATTTTCTTGTGATGTAACTAACTAGATTTATGTGTAGATTCTTATTGTCTTCTACAGGAATATTTTGTTGAAACAACTTGGACTATCTGGCACATATAAAGGGACTCTAAGATACTGTACCTGATCTTGCCCTATAAAACGGTTGTTTTATGACTAGCCATGTGAAATCGTGATCTGGCAGTAATTACATGTGATACATTATCTTATTGTCTGGCATATTCAAGTGAGCCAGAAACTGGGCTGTGCTAATGATGCGATGGGACAGAGTGGCTTGCCCTGCAAGATTTCAAGCACCGGAACATAATTAGTCGAATATATAGGCGCGTTTACTGTTTAGAACACCGGAAATATGTAATATGTGGTTTTTCTCAAACACCTTTCTGGGTCAAAAACCTTCAAGAGGCTTGCATAAAGTTAGAATGGCACAGCGATCTTCATCCAAAACCTCGAGGGTTCTGGTAGCAACATTTGCTAACTAGTGTTTAATGCATACATATGTGTCATGCTATCAACTGAATAGTTTTAAAACCATGCGTAGTCTTAATATTTCAGTCAAGTATGTGCTACCGGAGATTCAATCAAATATATTGCGCTGTAATTTGTATGAGAAATACACAGCCTACAGCTCTTTTACAATTTTAATTCATTGAACATGACAGAATCAGCACACCATTTCATGCCAAAGTATGTTTTCTTAAAAATATAGATAACTATGGTTAGTTAGACTTTTCGAACTTGTAATCCCTCATTTAGTCACCATGGAGCTGTATGCTACCTGATTTTCGACATCCCTATAAATGAACATTATGTGATGGAAACAAAGCAGGTATACTATGGTAATAGAAAAGCACGACAGGCTGTATACTCCTTAGTTTACTAGTGCTATATATTCAACATCTGATGCCTTCTTGAGGTCAGTCTATGGATTCAAAACTAAATGCACTGTATATGATGGTAATATTACAGTCATATTCAACTCATCTATTCAGTAATTCACTCTATTTTCTTTCAACTACAGATCTTAGTGAGCCAAATTAAAATGTTGGTCTGATCTATGGTTAGTTTAATCATTTCCAAAGGTATAAATAGTACCTTTTCCTTCTATTTCCTTTCGGTAGTATTCTTTTCGTCTGGATTGAGGGAAACCTATCGCATGCCCATGTATAGCATGTGGTACGTCTTGATTTTCTTCCTTCCTGTAGTTAACTCGGAATATAAAATGCTGACGCAGTTATTTGCCGGAGTGGTATATTACAATGGAACCTCTAATCATCCATCCCTCCGTCCCTCGAAGGATAGAGAGTGTCTCGCAAGCTATTTTTGTAGATATTTTTTTTCATATCGTGTATGATTGATCAGTACTACAGAAGAGCAAAATGCGACACTAAACATACTTCAACCTTGCCAATCTTCTCTTCGCGACGGGTCACGCCGTTGTATCGCAGAGTAGTGTTCGCCATACCGAAGGGGGTAAAATTTCCAAGACACATGAGCCTATCACTTGAGACCAGATACTGTCGTAGTAGGAAGAGTAGGTTTGCGATACAGGGCTATGCGTAGCATTCTAGCTGCCAGTCGGCAAGGTCGTGAATATTAGCCGTCCATGTAGAGTAGCTCCATCAGTTCATTACACTACAGTGCAATAGCCAGGTACCCTAGGTATAATAATATATGTAGGTATTATTGCGGTAGCATTCACCCATTGTAATATATTGTAAAAGAAACCACATGGCATTCACTTCCATATATTGAGTATCAACTAGTAATATGCTGTTCGCATGATATAATAGCAATTTGTCAGTAGTTGCATCTCTGTCAGATCTTGGTCGGCTTTTTTTCCTTTTCATAAAAATATTAGGCATACTTAAGTCTATAGAAACTTGCCATCTGGTCTCTGGAGATGTGCCTTCAAATAGACTTAGTTATTCGGTATATTATTACTTGATTCCATCACTGTTCTATTGAAATAAATGGCAAAAATTCGTCTCATGATAAGTTGCAAGAGACTAGTCTTTGCTTTTTTTCAGTCTATCCAATGGCATTCTACCAGTCACTTGTGGTTTCGATAATTTGTAACTAGTTGCAAAGTTCACAAGGCCTGGGTTCTCTATACATGTACTTTATGGTTCTCCGTTCGGGCTGGATCTACGATGCAATGTGATGGACGTCCGACGGTGCGATCTAATCAGAAAAAAAGACCATGCTAGCATTGTAGATCGGCAAGCTGACCGTAGCATTCTCGTTGTTCGAACGATACTGAGCTGCCGTAATTAAGTAACTAGAAGCGATATTCCGGAATATATGCCCCCGAAACTATAATACATATATACATAACAAGTATTGGTTTCATGATTATGCTCTCCACGTCTGAACATTTCATCAAGACACATTGAAGAGTTCCAGTGCCAAATCATTGTTATCTCTTTCCGCTCTAGATCCTTGTCTGTTCATCCACCGGACCGCATCCTAGTTCTCATTGCCTGTCTGTCGAACTAGGATAGAGTCTTGGCCTTCTGTCTGCAGAGTACTTTTCATATTGATGTGGGGGAAGCATAGGGTAACAACTACACAGGCATGTTCAACCCGGAGACTACATGAATGATGAATTGCACTTCTACCTACAATAGGGTTGCATGACTAGGGTTATAAAGGCCCCGACATGATCGAAAACGACAAAACACCATATCTGCAGTTGTATGACGCCCTCATTGTTATAATAAGCGACTCGCATTGCTTCGTGGCGTCGAAATCGCTTTCTAGCCGCTAAGATGCAGAAGGAATAGCGGCAATGGTGCCTTTATGATCTGGACAAGTAAAGTTGAGAGCATTTATTCGTAGTAGATAGCAAGTAGGAAGACGCCATCGGATAGTTCAAGATGGCGTGCCTAGCATATCGCTTTTCTTCCCTTCTTGCTTCTGAGGTGTCTGGCTGTAACGTTATACAGATGCCTCAGCAATACAGTATCTCCCATCAGCAGCTCGATTTTTTAATTGTCCTTCCTTGGGCGATCTTTTGTCTAGTGTCTACGATAAATCTGACCTGTACTCTCTAGTGTATCTAATACTTGATAGTTGCCATGTCAGCTGATAGTACTGTGCAGCCTGCCTTCCTGATCGTCTCTCCCTAGATACACACTCATTTCAACTATTCGTAGCTCTCAGCTTTTGGATAGTTGTAAACCCGTATTTTTCTGTGTCCTAGTAGTACGTGCTGGATACATGTATCTTTTATTTCCTCGAAAAAAACCGCCTATACTCCCTGCGCCATATCTTGCCCTAGACGAAGGGATATATGCATCATGAAATTGTGAGCACGAATCAGAGGGATATGCATGCTGAAATAGCCAGCTTGTTTAGTGTCCATCTCCGCTGTTGCAATCTCCGGGTTGCTTGCCAACGAGCTTAGAAGAATATATCTGGTGGGCTGGCTTTGATTTTCTCTTGCTTGATTATCTACGTGCTTTAGACACTACACTCCACTACCTTTCAAGTGTCACTCTGTATTGAAGTGGCTAGCGTCATATAGGCAATACTTAATGGGTTACTCGCTCATGATTATACTGCGTTCCCGTCAAAGAAGTTGTTTCTTGTTTTTGCTGTTCTCGACTTGACGCAGTGTGTGAAGTCATTTGAGCACAGAATCTGAACTTGGCTAGGCCTGTCCGTCATTTGCAGGAATCTCAACCCCTCATCTACCGTGTTTTCACTTGATTATTCTTCGTCTTGTTCACGTTGTCTACTGTTCATAGACACTTCCAGGAACTGGCCTACTAAATCACTGGGCAGCGGCTCAGTCACTTAGGTCTAGCCTTCTGAAGACTGCCACACTAGTGGGATGGAAATGGGTACATGAATAGACGGATGGATCATGGGAACCTTGGTGAAGGGTTTCTGACTCTGATCATGGCCGCCCTGTACATATCATATAGTAGTTATCGAGAGCCTTCTGACTCTCGGTAGCGTTCTAACTTAAGCATCTGCTTTCTGAAACCTCAACTACTTTTTGTCTAATTATATACTAGACATAGTAGCAACAGATAGCTGGGATACCCATGGAGTCGTTACACACCTTTATTTTGTTTCCTTTGACACCTTAATCTTTACTGTGCTCCCCTTTGAGAAGGAAGTAGTCTGTCTTTCTTGCAACTTGCGGGATGGATGCTTAGTTCTAGAGCTATCTAGGACCTTGTTTTTATGAACAATAAGTGTCTTGCCTATGAGCCTTGTTTTGACGCATCTCTTGTTTCTTCCCTTCTATGACACATATATCTGGGCTTCCTCTCCTGCTATAAGGGACGTATCAACGTGATAGTAGTTGATGTAGCTTATGTACGGATACACACAAATTTTCACGAGGGCTTTCAGCCGTGTGTTGCTGCCGATTTCTCTAATTCAGCACCTATATCTAGCTCCAATCTACCACTGGTAATTTGCCAAGTCCTGTTTTGCTATTAGTCTTCGATGGTACCTGAAGGGCTGTGACGCTCAAGGGAGCGATTAACCATGATCTCTATTCAAATAAAGAAGTACTGTTCTTACAACCCTCCAAGTGCTGTTGTATCTTTACGACATTAGGCTTGATATCCTCATTTCACTAACATCAGTATATGGAAGATGATCCTTGTGTCAAGGGTACAGCGGACATTCTGACTCCCTCACGACTCACCATGGTTATCGGGTGAGATAGACTAGTCCTTATCAGCCATATGTCTTGGCTCTTCAAAGTATCTTATTTGGTAACCAAGGCTGAACAGCTGGATACCCTTTCAATAGTTCTATATTTTCGCAAGCTGCTCATCGTTGTCACATCATGGCATATCACTTGCTATTTCTATATATGTGCTTATTTCACTCTTTACAAAGTCATATGCACCCTTGTAAGCTGAGCTGTTTCTATAATTCATATTTAGTATGAAAGTTCCATTGATATGTGCAGCGGGACGTACTGCCGTGTCGCAATATTAGGCGGTCTTATTGCCCCATCCGTCGATTCCTAAATCAGCTTTACTATCAAATCTTTGGTCTGCCTATTTCTCTTTTCTCTCTTTCTCTCCATTCTTATTCTTGTCCGTACCCTAAGCACTGCGTTTACCTGTTACATTCCAGAGAACTCACAAGCCCTCCTCGCCTCCTCTGTATGGCAACTCTGAAATGAAAGCCTCGACGAAATAGAACACTGCAGATGAACAGAGACAATTGTGAAAAAGCCATACATTGCACAAATAAAAGAGGCTTGTTAGGAACTAGCGAGATGGAATGAGCGCCGCCGCCTCCATCGAAGCTTTGGATGATGGCAACTGAGTTCCACCCACAAAACACGTAGCCTGTCCACCCTGCTTGATCATGATATTCTTCTGGGTCAAATTGCCTTGTTCTTGCATACTGCCAATCTTCATTCACCACTTCAGAAACGCTTGTATCGTGCTTCCACTGCTTCTACGCCACGTCTTTCACTAAATTTACACATTGAAGATCGACGCTGTAGCGATAATAGTCAACCACCCAATGCCAGTTGTGCTATGCTAGTTATGGAACTACGGTGGAGGTCACCAGACAGCCAGTTTATCGATGAAAGATGAAAGAATGAAGGAACGCAAGCAGCGGCAAAGGCAACATTCCAGATGACCGAAAAAGGCTTGACCATTCACAGGCCGTGACCTCATCTTGGCCACGGGCTGGGCTCTCTTCCCTCTTGTCACTTCACACACCCCCTTTTTTGCCTGAAGGCGATAGAGTCCGTCCATTCTGTCAGCCCGCTATGTTGAGGTGATTGTAAATACACACCCTCGCATAGAAAAGGTTAGTCCGTGTAGATTAGAGAAGGGGCTGCATAGGTATCACATGATATGTATACTAATGTGTATCTATCACTCACTATACATTGTCATATAAAGCAGCCAGACGAACGAAATGCCCATCGTATCCCATGGCCATAGAAATTGCTACTATTTCTTATGGGCCGAGACTGGTGCGACAGACAGCATGGCGTAGCTTTAACCGTCACTTCTCATGTCACTCACTACAGCCTGCCGCTTTCCGTCGCTATTACTACCATTTTAGTCACAATTCTCTTGCAATTAATATGATGGCCTCTCTCACCATAGTAGTCGTAGCTCACCGCCACCTCTATGTATGCCCCCCTCCCCCTTCGCCATTATGTACATTGGTTGTCATGTATGGGCACACTTCAGCCTAATTGCTGCTCTACTGTGCCCGTCTACATGATCTTTTGTCCTTAGTATATTCTTCTCGGACTATCCACTATCCCTAAGCAGAGTAACTGAAACATGAAATGTCAAGCTGGAAGCTTTGAAGAAGCATGCACTAATGGCTGTAACATTCACCGTAATGAGCACGAACGATATATTATAGACCCTATTTACGGCTGAGTTAAAGAATCCTAACAAATATATTTTTCCCCGACGACTGGATGGTTAGTCTACCGTTCTATCTTTCATATTCAGTCACTATAATCGACGGCCTTTCTGGTACACGATCGGCTAATTCTCTAAGAGTTTCGGGCTTTGCTCGTTTATCTTTGTTCAGTTAGGTTGCCTGTGACAAAGGCAAGATAAAAATAAACGCCAGTATGCGAATGTAAACGACCAGTGGCGTTATCGGCATTGGTCTGGGAAGAACGCCTACCTTGTACAGCAAGCGAAAGCTGTGGCCAGCCGCCGTGTTATCCTTTTTGCCTTGTTTATGTATCATTCTGGCGGTGTATTTCAAACTGACAAACGGGACCTCACATTTCAAACAACCAGATTCCATCCGCCACAGAATATATCTGAGACAAGACTTTGGGAAGGCTAGCTAGCTAGCTGGCGGAGATGCAATAATATGGTATGTAATATTGTTGATCATTGGCGAGCCTTCTCGATATTCTTCTTCATGGCCAGTTTCCCCTCCTCGTTAATACTCATGGTATGGCGTGCCAAAGAGGCAAATTAAACCTCGGCGCTTTATGATCATAGTCAATCAAAAGGCCCCTAGCGTGTTACTACTAGTATCAATGTTAACTTCTGTTGGACATACAACAACTATCACAATGAAATGAGTGCTACTCCAACCTAGCTATATATTCTGTTGGGCCAATCCAGTGATGTATAGGATACGGAGCATACAGCAATTTCTACCATATCCCCAGGGACTTTGAGTGGGCTTTCAAAATTCGCTGTCCGTTATTATACTGGAACTGTATAAAGTAGCCTTATTGACTCTTACCCACTATTTGTCTTTTAGATATGCTTGTTGTTATTATATGGTATCTCCTCCGTCTTGTGAAATTAGTGAGTCTCCCTTTCGAGGTACCTTAAACTGCCTCGGCTTTCTTACTTGAACACTGGAGTTATGATTTTGCTAATAGACGTCTTTGTATCTATTATGTAGTCTACAGGTTTGTTCGTCTGGGTAAATTCTATGCATGCGTCTCTTCGCGGCCTGCTAGTTAGTCTCTATCCAAGAGAAGACGCTTATCAAGCTATATCAGCGATAGTTACTGACCGCTCTTAGTATTTAGCCATATTGAAACAACATGAAAGCTCTTTAACCCACCTAGCTGGCGGTGCGAAACGAGGGTGGGGGTAGAGCAAAGAAATTGTCCCCGTGCAGTATCTGTACACATACGAATAATTTCCTTCTACTCGATCAAAATGCGTACTACGTACCAACAAAAGCGGTGTATACGAAAGAACATCCTGCACTCACTACCACTTTATTCTCCAACTACCTAGAAGTGTAGACAGCGAGAACGTAATGTATCCATTCTAATATCTCATTGTGTAACGAATGGCTTGCCTCATTTTGGCATCGCCAATAGCCAGAAGAAATCAACACTGAATAGGTCTGGTTTGTCTATCTCTGTTGGACTTGGGCCATGTGGAGGGTACACCGCATATACAAGTAACAACACTTAATCAAGTCAGCATCAGCGAGGCTATCCAAGAATAGAAGTCCCATCCTCGGCTAGAGTATCACTACCTAATGGGAGCTCATGGTATATACTAGATTCAACGGAGGCTTGCTATTGGCTGATATGCAATATCTCGTTACGGTGTGGATTATGGGGCTTCAGGTCTGCCATCCATTACCTAGCATCATACATATCAGTCTTGAGTAATTAGTAAATAGACTGGAGCTAGTGCATGAGGTTGCAAAGATAGATGCATGGCAGCCTGAGAATCCTTAGTTCCAAAACATATAATCACAATGGGTTGTGTACGAAGTTATGCCTGAGGTCTCTCTCAAGGCTGTTTGCCGTTCATTCGTTGCGCACAATGAGCACCACTAGGCAGAAATGAGTTGGGGAGAAGAAGAAGTGCATCGTATTATCAGCACATGAGAGCAAGAATGGCCGCTGACACCTCCATTTTGATTTGGCCCAACCGAACACGGCGTGAAATATTGGCGACACAGAAAGCATGTATCTTAGACAAATCTCGTTACTTGAACTTCCGATGGGCCCTTGGCTCGGCAAATGAACACGACCAGTGTATTTACTCTGTCATAGTGTACACTGTTATATTGCCTAGCTGTAAAACACCGAATAGCAGGTGAGTTCTGCCGTGGTACTTCATGTCTATCTAAATGACAGAAATCAACCAATGAAGAGAGGGTTTTCTTTTATTTCCAGTATCGTCTGCGCACAGCCCAAAAACAGCAACTGTAAAGGTGAGACTTTGAAATGACGCTTCGGCAAACTGTAATTTGACAAGACATTCAGCCAGTATTAACTAGATCAGCATATTGTATATTTGAGCTCAAAAAGTACCTTGTGGCTTTTACACCCTCGATTTCTATAGCAAAGTTTTAATATCAAGGGAGCAAGATTGTCCGGAAGGCTAACAGTCAACAGTCAGCAACTCTCCCTTCGGGGACTCCGAGGCGTCGATTATCAAATCATTTACTTATTCATAATATTCACATATATTTCATTGTGTAAAATGTACCATTTCTTAACGCTATTTTTTTCATGGAATGAATGTGAGAGCACAGTACTATCAGTATATCTGTATATCTCTCCGTCTTGTGATAGCGCAAGTCCTGCTACGACCCCATGATAATCTTCTTTATAGATTCATACCACCACGCATACCTAGAGGCCAGTCTATCAGTAGCATGAGACAGACAAACAGACCAAAACATTTTGTGCAAAGACCAGCCATAATTCATCACAGTGCTGTAGTTTGTAGCAGCTTGTTTGGCCCCAGAGACAAGAGACATAGCTTGTCTATTCACAGAAACTACAAAATATCATCGGAACAAATTTCTTGAAGGCAAAAAATAAAACCAAAAAAATAAAAGGGGAAGGGGTGCTGAGCTGTATTGGTAGTTCTTTTGAAAACAAAAGGATGGGGTGGCTGTATGCCGCGCCGCCTTCTTTTTACACGTGTAGCGTAGACACTGGTGAGCTGGAAAGGAAGATTGGAGGCACAGAGACATGTCTACTCAAGGAAAGGGCTCAGCATAATATTCTGAGACCAATATTTACGTTCGATGATAGTAGGTGAGCTCTATATAATCATGATCGGTCCACTACGTTGGCTGTATTAGAGAGCTCTCTAGAAATAAAGGAATAAAGGTGTGTACTGAGTAGACGACGGTCTCTGTCTATATTGAGGTAATATCAATCATAATGCTTGGCATAGAAAAAAGCGAGAAGTAAGTCAGTCATATATGATATCTGGATATAATATCTAACAAGACCATTTCGCGTTACGAATCACTATCACAGCACAGTATTGGTAAACATCCAGAAGTAGCGCCCTGTTGCGGCCTGTCCACATAGTGCTATATTATCTACTTGAGGTAACGCATCTATAGATGAGAGTCTTGCCAATGACACGCATCACAGAGCAGAAAGTGTAAGCGTAGCTCTCGCCGGTCTTAGAAGATAGCTGGCGTGATCTAGAGCCACATCATGAGAAACAGCACAATAGATGGAAGATTAGAACCAGAATCAGGTTACCTATTGTCATTCCTACCACTTTCTAATACCGTAGTACCGCTGTTTTCTAAGTCATGTGCTTCCTTTTTCTATAGCCTTGAAGTCTCGTCTCGTGTTGAAAAGAGAAACAGCTTCCAGAATAACCACTACGAACATAGTCACCATCGCTATCAAACACAATACCACCAGCATCATAAGCAACCACAAACTTGTCGTGTTCCCCCTGATCTAGTAAGCTGGAAATAATAACAGCACCGGAGCATAAGTCACCCTACACCAGTGTAAGGCATGTCTAGCATCACGATGCCATAGTCAACTAGAACTTCCTACGGCATATTACGACAGATTGGAAAAGACAAGCCAGACATTCTTGGATTTGAGGAACGGAATACTCCGGACTTTGAATATCGGGCTAAACTTGCTGTCACGGTACCGCAGTCTGTACAGAAGTTTGAGAAACTCATTCGACAGCCGGTGATTCGCTATTTCTCAGTTCATTAGGTTCATCCCTTAACATCCCTTGAAGCTACCCAATCTATCCGTTTCCACTATCAGCTGCTCAACTCCCCCACTCTTACTCAGTATTTTTTATCATATCGCCTTCTTCTTCTTAGGGCCCATGTTATTGACACCAGACTCAAGCGGTGAGCTTCAGTTAAGACAGTAACGCACGGCTAGGTTGTAGATCACCCTAGGTAGATAGCTTGTCTCCAATCGATTATCTTTCTTCAGGTGCTTGGTTAGTACAGGAAAACTTTACCGTCTCCATTATATCCCACCCAGAACATTCATTCATTTAGGCATATGTCTTTTACTTTCTTTCTTGTTTTCAAAGTAACTGGCAAATTCTATCCTGTCTTTCATCAAAATATAATTTCATCATTATTTCGATGAGCTGGAGAAACTTTACAATGGAATGAGAAAAAGGAACGGGGCGTGAGGGCAAAATATTAGGGCTCAGCTATGTATAAAACACTTCTTGGCGGCCTATCTACCGTCTATTTCGTAAGCCAACTAATTCCGTTTGCCTCATTCTTGGTGTTTTTCTTCATTGGGAAAAGAAACTTGAGGAACTGTCTCTACTATCTACACTCAAAACTTGATATTGGCTAATTAATACATGTATAGTTACTTACACCTGCTGACCATGTGTACCTGTGTCGTCTTGTTGTCAGACACTGAAATATAGTGAGGCTGACGTTGTGGCCGCTACAAAGTTCACCTTTGCCTTCCAACGCGCACTTTGTTTCGGTTGGCGTTTCTTTTGTGCCCATGTATTATGAATACGCTCATGGAGTGTGATTCTACATTCTAAAGATACATTCTACAACTGCAATGCGCCAAAAGAAGCCAATCAGACAATAAGCCAGTTATGCCGTTCAAATGATCATTGTCTTGGATTTAGAAAATCCGTGATATCTTGGTTTCCAGCCATTCCTTCAACCATCTCCTTTTCTTCCTTTTCTTTTCTCTCATATCCCTCCCTCCCTTTTTGTTTCTACACGCCCCAACTTCCATACTACTCCTCCTGAAAGTCTCAGAGCAGCCTCTTTTGAGCTTTGCCAAAGTGATGTGAGGTCGCCAGCAGCATTACTTTTGTCAGGGCCCATTGCATGTCCAGTCAAGTTGGGTTGGAAAGTTTTGCTATACAAAGTTCATAGACATATATTATATTCCTTGCATACTAGATCATGTATGTTGCGTGAGCGGTCAAGCAAAAAGAATGATATGCCACTTTGAGTTACAACCTCCGATGCTGATCAGACCATTACTGTCCGCAATGTATTGCATATCTACGTTGCATTGTGCTTGGTCATGTTGCAACGCAACTTCAGTCCTTTGTAGTTTCCACGCTTTTGCGTGTATCCAATCAAGTACAATAGTTGATGTGTTGACATTGAGAGATGCAGATATTGTGTAAGATTGGAACTTCTGAGCAGACTAGTCATTATACTCTTGAAAAACCGCATGAATTCTTCATTGCGTAAGTATGGCGGTCTGTTCACGTACTACCATCGGTATATCAATAATTCTAGCCATACAGTATATATTTCTATAATTTACGTGGCAGAATGATATAGTAATGAGGCCACTGATCTACAGTCACAATCGCGGTGTCACTTAATAGTGAGATGTGTAGATCAAAGATACGATTGTACTATTCCATCTGATCGTATATCGTGTAGGTTCTCATTTCTTGTCTGATCAAGTATATTCGGCATGTGTAACTTCTCACTTTTTCACACATCAATAGTGTATATCGTATCTATCAGTGATAGGATACTGAGTCTTAAACATGGGTAAATTTAATCAAAGTCTAGCCTTGTTGTCTTGTCTTATAATAACAGTTCACACAATTCTCTACTTATGATAACTTTGCTTCATTATTCACAATAATCCCATTCACGGCCATCTTACAAGAGCTACTTACTATATGGTAGCTATACATAAGACCACCTTCTTCTCTAGCATTCCAGACAAACGTGTGGGATTCCATACCAGAGTAAGAGTTTCTCAAGTGGTTCATGTAGAGAGAGTCTAGATTGAGCCTCTCAATAAAACTAATACCAACACAAACGCTGTAAGAACATGTCATATTATTTATCACCTATAAGCTTAGGGCCGTAATCAAGGCTTCAATCGAAGGTTATGAGAGAGAGGATTGACGGTTTGTCATATATCAATTGGCTTAAATAACTGTCAGGAATGCTTCTAGCTTATGTGTGTAGGTGTAAGAATGTGACATTGGGTTATATTATAGGTCAAGTGAGCCAGGCATCAGATATGCTTGGTATTTCTAGGCAATGCCGCACTCGAAAAGAAGCAATATTATCATAAAGCTGCAAGTTGGTAAGAATGACGGTACAGAATATCGCCGGAAATGGAACGTACATTGCATGACCTTTTAGTATTATCAATATAATCATACACTCAGACTTGAAAATAGTATATTGTTTACGACTGGAACTTGATCATCTTTATCGTTCAAAGAATCAAACTGGCTATTTTTGAGGGCACTGCAACATCCATAGACATCCTACTACTTAGTCCCAACATTTTAAATTATATTATATAAAAGTTGTATAGATGTACTAGTTCATGGTATGTCTTTGCTATTCACGAGCATCATACACAGTTGTCTCAAAAGATTGAAGTTCTAGGTAAGAATGGATAGCCTTATTATATACTGTGAATTTATACTTGGATATATAAGATATGGAACTCCTAGAGATTGAACTGGCATTGTCTGTTACTCCAGAAACAACACTCATTCCTCAACCGTTCGTCCATACATTATTCAAGCACGCTAAAGATATCAACTCTTTCAATATTAGTACTACTTAACATTCCATCAAGTATATGTATCAACCACGCGACAGTTGGATCATCGCCTAGAGATTAGTTCATAGTTTATGCCTAGGGTAATCGATAGTCATGGCTAGTAACCAAGCACAATGTTTTCCTGTCAACTACATAATACTAAACATGCCATAGACCACAATCGCATAGCTTTTTCCATGTCGAGATACCAAGTATTGTGTTCGTAAAACTAGTTGCGACCTCTGACCTTGTAGTGATCTGTCGTCATCTCATACTGTCGAATTACGTACTTTTCGATATCTATCAGAATCAGTACTATTTCTTATATGACTATCGAACGGTTTCAAGCACTCAAATGTCTAATCCATGGATACTCACAGTTGAATAACGTCAAATTTACGCAGGCACTGTTTTCGGAGTGTTGAAGGCGAATAGTCTTCCTTCATTTGTCTAACGTGACACAAAGGTTCAACTACTCACGCTATCTTTTGTACTAACTCTAATCATGGTTTCACATCATGGTTGTTTAGTGTACAATATAATTGATGATATCGTGTTTGTTTTGTCGCTATAGTCAGTATATTTAATGTTGACTTTATATGGTGCAAAATAAATGATAGAATGGTTGGCTCATGTCCAGAACAGAAACAAAATTACAAAGTATCTGCCTACTTACTAACTAGCAGATCATAATTGGCCATGATATATGTAATATCTACACAATTGGTTATTTACAAAGAATGATGCTGAATTGCAGCTAGTCGTTTAGTTAGTATAAATCATTCCGTTTCATTTTGTGTCACGTTATAAGTGCATGAACCCATCAGTATCTGCAGCTAGATACTACTATAACACTTGACTTATAACTTCCGCTTTTCGATCTAAAATACCGTTCTTTTTGTCGGTCGGCTAGTATCATATATCACTATCTCGTATCATGTAGTGAGCGCTCACGTAAGGTTGCTCCTAAGTATAGTATATATGTAGTATTTCTTAACATTCCATTGAAATGGCTTATCTAGTGTATTTTACATATTTCAGGTCATCTTTATACCCTAAGATTTGGCCCGACTCAAATTATTCGTGGTGCATAAGCTATAAAATATCTTTGAAATGGTGCCATTCTATTTCCGTCACGTGACAACGTCAACGATAGAAATATCTCGCTTACTCGGTCTCATGACTACCAATGTCGAAATTTTTGCTCGCTTCCAATTTGTATTTTTATAAATCCAGTATAGGTGAGCATGGGAAATACTGTTTTTTGTAGTGAATGGGACGAAAGTACTACAAGCAAAGCGCTCATTGTAATTCATGGATCTGGATGTGTTAACAAGAGTGCTCTTGTCAGTATAAGTGATATTGTTGTATGTAATCACTGCCATTATCACAATGATAGGTATCATTTATGACTAGAATGTGACGTGGAGCTATTGAGATATATAGATGTACATGTATAATAATAAATTTGCTCCAATAAGTGAATAAATTTCAGGTGTCATCGGGCAATTTTCTCAATTTTAGTCAGAAGAGCGGAAACAATGACCAGAATTCATGACGTGTAACATGTATATTTCGTATGGAATCAATATATACTCGCAGTTACTCATATAACAAAGTGATTCGCCAACTTTCAGTATTACTTGTAGCCATGGAAATCGTACAGGCTTTATTGAATATACACAAAGACCGCCGTTAATTTCAAGTATATACTTATATGAAGCCTGTTATCGGGCGAAGTTTACGCCCTTATCACAATATGTGCTCGATTTGGTGCTATGAACGGCTCTAAAAGCAGGGTTTCTTTTTTTTTTTTCTTTCACTCAGCTGAGCTCTTCAATTCTTATACCCATCCCCTCTCCACCTGCAGCGAAAAAGGTCGTATTCTAGTCTTTTTGGAAGTGTCGGAAAGCAAATTATTGACACCTACATGTAGATACGTCGAAGATAACAGATCTAATTCGTATCTCCTTCGTAGTAAGCAAATAGTTTAGAGAAAGAAGAAAAAAATGGTCATCTCCTGAGATATTTCTCACCGCATTAACGAAATAACTAGTCTTTTTCTTTTCTTTGTTTGTTTTTGTTTATTTTTCAAAGGGACTAAAGCTAACGGCACGATACTTATTAACCTTTGCTTTGTCTTGGCATTAAGGAACAGCCGGGCCAAATTAAAATTATCGTGCTTCTACAGTACTACAATACTACTTCATCCAATAGTTGCCAGTCAATTTGTGCATTGATAGAGTTGCCAGATAAGGACACGGGCAATGATGTCACAAAACCTAGCGAATTACCACCTCTAAACGCCATACATGTCTGTAATTGTATTTTGTATGGCTAGCCATCCAGTACGATACCCTAATATGCTTCTAGTAGCCTGTTTATCAGCGCCCTCAGATATTTATTACGCCGGTCTTCCGCTTCTACGTATTTCATGATATGTAAAACTCGATGACTATCCTAGCAATATTGTGTATCTTTCGTACGCCACCGCCTGTTATATTTAGCTTTAAGCTTGGCGAGATTCATTACGGCAAAATTATGTTCTTTTATTCAGCTGCGGAATAAAATGGTACTTCTCTTGTCTAAAAAAGGAGCTCCCTTCCGTTTCGCTTCTAGGCCTTAGCTTACAAAGAGCTAGTCAAATAGTGACCACAATTCACTGACACCCTAGCAATAATCGTATCGTTCCTTTCTTTGTCTTGGCTGTCCGTGTATATATTAGAAGCATTTCATCGTCACTTTGTTTTCTTCCTCGTCTAGTCTTCCATTCCATCCATGTTCCAATGTTCAATCTTCATCAACTTCGAAAAATTTAGCATTATTTTTACCTAGTATACCAATAAATTTGCCTTCATGACTTCAAGGCTAGAGCGATATCAAGACAACCATATCCAGGATTACCAGTGCTGTACTACAGTACGCAGTTCACGAATACGCATTATATAGCGATTGATCTACAAACATTGTTTCACCCGTCACTACGTCATTTAACCCTTCAGATCACCGATTAAGTCTGGTCGGCTTAATTTCATCTCAACCTTCTAAAGCCACCATAGGCTCCCCATAACGCATCGAGCATAAATTCCGCCATGAGGATATCACGATTTCTTTATACGGTGAGCACCAGCATCACCGTAGTCAACGCATTGTCAACCAAACGCGGGCTCGTTTTCGTTCCCAATTCGACATTTCCCGAGGATAATCAGATTTGGGTCCAGGAAGGTTCCGCCTTGACATGGTACTACAATTATGTCGATACTCCGTCTGTCGCTTTTTCGGGCATCAGCCAGTCGACGTTTGAATTCGTTCCCATGATGTGGGGTCTCAACTCCTCAGATCCAGACGACAACTCCTTCTACACTTCGGTCAAGGCGCTGATCGATGATAGATCCCGCAATATCACACACGTCATGAGTTACAACGAGCCCGATGCTGCTGTAAATGGCGGTAGCGATATCACCCCCGAAGCTGGGGCTCGTGGTTGGGTAGCTAATATGGTGCCGTTGCAGCAGATGGGCATTCAAGTTGGTCTTCCGGCGTGTACAGGCCAGCCATATGGCTTAAATTGGACCCAACAGTTTCTTGGAAACTGTACGGAGCTATTGAAAAACTCAACCACCTCTGCAAATTGCACATTTGATTTCATGCCTGTCCACTGGTACGACAACTTTGAGGGTTTAAAAAGCCATATCAACGAACGCCTGGAATAGTAAGTTCCTACTGACTGATACGATACTTTGCAATTCCCGTTACTAAAATGCCTTTGTCTCTATAGTTGGCCAACTCGAAGATTTGGTTGACCGAGTTTGCCTATTCTTGGCAGGACCTCAGCACTACTATCGATTACTTCAACGAAGCGATTTCCTGGTTAGATTCAAACGCTAGTATCGAGCGTTATTCGTATTTCGGTGCATTCCGTTCTCAGAATAGCAATGTCGGTCCTAATGCGTCGTTTCTGAACCGCGCAGGCCGATTAACAGATATTGGCTCGGAGTACCTTGGGGGGTCTTCAACTAATGTTACGCCAACAAGTGCAGCCACTCATCTTAGTAGCTCAACTCAAATCTTGATAGGATTTCTAGCAGTTATTTCTATCATAACGTCGATATAGAACTTATAGCGGGAGTAAACGTCACAAGTATAGTTGGATTAGATTTGGGTTGCATTGCTTGGATATTCATATTCATCACTGGTGGTATCAATATATAATGGCATCTACCATAGTTCTTTCTACCTTGTCCCACTTAACACATTAGGGCGAGTATAGAATACTCTTAATATATAATTCATTCCATTGATGCTCTAAACTAATTTTGTAATCCTTGGTTCTGTGCCTTATTATGACAAGCTACGTTGACTGCCTGAACCTTGTATTTCTCAACAACCCTAGTATTGCGCAATGCTGTGCACCCCAGTCTAGTTAACCCTACTAAAAAAAACTTCAAGCACTAACCACACACGGACCTTCCGCTGTCTATAATCGTTCGTTAGACAACCCACAAACGATTCTCGTCCGACAGAAGGTTTTAAACAGATGAGAAACCACTTAGCTTCCTTGCAGCAGCCGGCCCGACAAATTCAACGACAATCTCATAGCAAGAATCCGCGATTTTCAAACACATTTCTTGGTCATCATTATCACCAACTTCTTCTACGCATCAGGCTGAGTGGCGCAATGGTAGCGCGTTGTCTTCCGGTCGATTCTCGAGCTTGGCAAAGGCTCAGGGTTCGAGTCCCTGCTTGGTCGCTGCTGCATTTTTGGAGGTAGATGTACGAGTAGTTGAGATGCTCGTGATAAGTAGGAGAGTTTTAGTTTTGTCTCTTGGAAAGAAAGGTTGCAAGACTCCAATCTTGGCAAGGTTTCGTTCGTAACTTTTTTAATTATATATTCGCTATTCTCTTTATTCTCCGTGCCCTCCCTAGTTGTCAACTATTTCCTATTCGGCGTCAAGTCGCTCCTTCGACTATCTAGTCAGATCTAGCTAGGATCGCTGGTATGCTCATAGGAGCTTTGATATGTTTCTGCTCTCAAACAATGCTTTCCGCTCAGTCGCAGCAATGCTGGATGGAGTAACAACTTAGGTCGGCTTATTATAAGGACTAACGACATCTGTTTAATTACGTCTAGGCTCTGACAATACACTGAGACCGTGCCTTAGTGATATTTGAGTTTTACATTTGGGCAAAGATCCTGCGCTAACACCATACTACTATTCACACAGCCCGCATTCTAGCATAGCCGAGTTCTTTTTTACTGCCTAGGGCTTCCTAGCAGGTTAGCATTGGCACTTATATGTAGCCTGTAATCTTCTTTCGGTGCTATAAAGAGCAATAGTTATGACAGACGGATTAGAAGCGCCGCTATGAGGTCTATATCGTGAGTTTAACCCTAAGGTATTTCGGTCTGTGCAGATGCAGGCGTCTAGGAATACCCTGCATGAAGAATCCCAGAAGGCGAGATGAGGACGTCAACTGAGTGAGCCTTGAAAGCCTACCCCTAAGGACAACGAACTTAACTATTGTTATATGTAGGTAGTAGCGTATTTGGTATTTTCTTTATTGCAAACAGGCAAGGTGGGCATGCGCAACTGAGTATCTTGGAACCTGCCATAGTGGTCTGGTCTGGTAATCTAACTGTCCTATTTCCTATTCTTACGCCCTTGATCACGATTTCATAGTAGTTGACGAGAAAGAAAGACAGATACAAGTAGAGAAAGCCTTGGATGCTACCAAAATGGGACAGGATCTACTATGAGGGTTGTAAATAGTACATTATGTATATGTATATGTCCACTGAGACATCTGCATTACCTGAAGAGGAGCTTCTTGGGGATTATATGGCGGGGTTGTAGCCTACAGTAGCACTGACCTAGCAGGCGACAATTGTCTCCGATCAATAAACCACCTAATTGAAGCAGTAGTGAGGCCATTATAGCTTGTAGCGTTCCATTGACAACAAAAAAGAGCTGCTGTACCGATGTGTTAGTTTAATGACAAGCAAACATCGAGACGATACAGTACTGTTACTACGGGAAAAGCGGTTATTGCTGGCAAAGGTCTCGAGCCATGACCGAAGTCACAGCAAGCAGCATTTTTGCGTGTGACGCGCTACATACCACCTGGGAGGTACCCTGGGAGGGCTTAGTCTCCATAGCGAAGAATTGGGCAGTCGGTATCCATGGGTATGTTAATCTATATTTTGGGGGGGCGGGACGCCTGAGAAAGAATGAGATTGATGGTCTGCGCTGTGCTAATACATGCTATCTGACTTGTAATCATCTTGAATAAGGAGGCGATTCGAAGTAGTAGCCGAAGCCGCAACTGCAACTCCGTCTTTGGCCACATACATATGTGATGTTATCTTCACGCTACATAGGCCAAACAACTTGATGCTCCTAGGAAGCGGAGGAGATTAGGTTCGGCTGTAATATAGCAGCAGGGTTGGGTATCATCGCCATTGACCAAATGCAAGTCAGAACTACGTAACAATAATCAGGACTCCGTGGAGCCTTAGCAAGCATGCTCACTTATTTATATACTAGTCCTTTGCCCGTCATCACACACTAAGATAGCCCCTCTTCTCTATGCCTTCTCATCTCATCCTTTATTAGACAACTTCTTCCCGTACACATCTTGATAGTGTATTTCTGCTTTCTGCATTCTATTTGTTTTATCATTGGTGTTTTAATATTGCTTAAAGAGCAGGTTTGCGGCATAGTACATTGTTGTCAAGCTAATGGCAATTCGTTCCTACGATAACTATCGTGCCCGTCTCATTACATTCGCCATCTCAGCCCTTCCTCGTATGCCAAATTTGGTGAACTCAAGTCGGCTTTTTGCATGAGCTGAATGAAGCGCCACTGACAAGTAGTAATCAATCGCCAACAATATCTTAGTGCTAATTTTATTGGCTAAAATATTATCTTCCTCTTGGAAATCACCAAGATACAGCCTGGCCTTTCCCTATTATGATATGGCCATGCCTTCTTTGCTTTTCCTCAGTACCGAAATTGAAAGTCTGTATTGACTATAAACTTTTTTCTCACTATGGCAGCCAGTATTCTTCGGTCCTTTGGGTGTACACCGGCATTGCCCAACTGCCAAGGAAGACTCTGCCCTACCGTTACAGCTACGGCTCGCATCCTGAAGCAACCCAAGCCTATGTCGAGAGGAGATTCTGGAGGGCCATATCGATCCTTTCACTTTGCATCATCTTTACTGTACTCGTTACCATACCGACTTGCAAGAATTGCTCATCATCTCATCCTCTTGGCTGCCTAGCGCGAACCCGTCGTTTGTGCTTTTGCCCTACGGTTCGTGCTAATCTGACACTAGCTCTTCGCCAGCCTTAGCTTTTTTGTGTCATGGTTAGGCACTTATCCACGATGTCGCTTACACAAGAGGTACTCGGCCTCACTTCCTTCCGAATGATTTTTCACTTTGAGAAATGAACATGCTTTCAAAGTACCTGTATATTTGTACATAGTTCACTGTGGGGTACGGCGTATAGCGCATACTTACATATGGCCGCAATAGTTGTATGGCGAGCGTGACCTCTTTTTTTATTCTATAACATCACATCGAAACTGTCACTCACATCATCAGGTTTATCTAACCTATGTGACTTATCGTTTAACTCTATGGTAGCAACCTGTCCCTAAGCCGATACATCTCCCAACTTTTATAACGTACGGCGTATCTTGAAAAATTGCACAAGATCACTATGTTGCCTTTGGCATAAGCAAAAGACATACGTGTCCCATTCATGACGTCTCACTCTTAGCTTGTTATGCAGCCATTTCTATGGGTTCTGACAAAAGTTGCCTCAACTATCTTCATAGACTTCGCTCGCCCTCAGTAAGATGAATTCTTTGTCTGTCTGCTATTCCACTGGTCTTTGTCTGTGAACAGGCTATCGTTAACTGAACTTCCTTGCATGAAAACTTGACGCTGCAAAGAGGCTGCAGAGCAAGTAGCATATTTTGGTTAGGTTCTGAGTCATCGATAATGAAAATATAGGAAACTGTATCATCCATAGCATACATGACAGCATAGCGTCAATACTATTGTGGACTAGGTGGAACAAGGTGCGGCTACAAAAAAATAAATTATACTATGACTATGGCATGAGCATGAAGTAATCCGCACTATATTGTTTTTGAGTAGTCAAGACCAAGAAACTCAGCTCGTGAGACAAAAATTTACTATCACAAACATTCCTTTATGTACAGAATAAGTGTCTCGCAGGAAATGAGACGGCTCACTATCAAGCGCAGCATCGTGTCCAGAGTTTGTGCCCAATAGCAGAATCCAATGGGCACGAAGAGTGACAGTACTACAATGGGCCTCCATCTTAGTCTGCCTCACCAACAATGTAATGCCTCAACACAGTAGGAAATATTGCACAATGTGGTTAGTGTTAGTACACTGATAGCCCGCTTTCCTTGTCAGTGCTCAGCTAGAGTAGCGCAGGCGTATCCGAGAGTTACGCGATCCCTCCCTCATCGCCTGAATCCCACATGCTCATTGGAATAGGTTCCGCTTCTATTCAGGACCCAAGTCCATGCCATTAGGCCCGGGCTAGGGCAAGGCTGGCTTCACATGAAAATTGAGTTGTCTCGGATGGGTTTAGGTCAGCTCTTAGCGATCATATTAGCCAACCACAAGTCTCGAAGTTAATATTCTCAGTTCCACAATCCACCCCGAACTTGGGCCCGGGATCCATAGTATTGAGGAAAGATGTCCGGGCGTAAGTTGAACGTCATCCGTCTCCTCTTTCAACGTCGGGCCATGAAGCTGAACGATAACAAGGGTTATACATTCAATGCTTAGGGTTAGGCATAGAGGCGCGTTCCTAGAGTTGATCATGACACGTGCAAAGAGATGATAGACTCAAGAAAACCTGGAAAGTACTTGTAGATAAAAGGACCTGAAAGAACGACCTGATCTGTTACAAGCTGGTCATCCCGCACGTTCACAGCAAGCATCTAATCCCATCCTGCATTATCCATAACCTCTAAAATTATGCCACACGAGGGATCCATAAAGGAGTCCCGACAGTTTGGTCCAGGCGGCCATGATATTGTACCATGTAGTGCGATCTTTTAGATTGATGTCCAGATAAGACTACAATTATGTACATCCGTAAATGAAACCGTTTTTTCTCTCGATCTTGTGTGAGGTAACTAAGCGCTCATTTACATATATGGACAAGGACGGTATAACGATATGTAATTATGGTAAGATGATCACGCGGCTATCGCGGTAGAGAGTGATTGATCTAGTGTGAGGAGAACTTCATTAGTAATACGATCAATGAGACAAAGCAAGAAACCCAAACAAAACCTGAATCGATGTTCTGTGTAGGCTAACTGGATGAACAACTACAAGCATAAGCAGCAATGGTCGGATGATATGGATCATTTGGAATCATTGCATATGAATTTTCTTGATGGAAAACCCGTGCATAAGACCATCAGAAAAAGGCAATAAGAATCAATTGTATTAAGTTAGATGCCGTAGAGATGTCAAAGAGAAAGGTACGGGCTAATTATTGTCGATAAAACATAGAATATATGAGGTAAAGTGACTATTGGTAAAAAAAAAATTGGAGATAATGATGGTTAGCCAAAATAATGATAATATTTGAAGGGAGAACCCGGTGCAAAATTTTCATTTATGTCCTAATGCTGACCCAATAGACATAGAAGTAACTACTCTACCTGGATCTTGCATAGGTAAACAAGTATGTAAACAAGTATCACTACCACCCAAAGCCGATCATGAGCCTCATTCAATTGCTCTGTTTACTCTCTGTATCCTTGTTATGCGTTTTTATTGCAAACGAATCTTCTTCGATTCTGTGGATGGCCTGATGAAGAAATCATTGTATTATATCCATTATGTACTACTCTACTTTTACTCATTTACATACTACGGCTTTTTGCGACGAGCCACATACTACCACCGCTACGAGTGCTACCGCTGCCCACACTCTTTAGTCTCCCGATCCGACCATAGATTTGTCACAAAACTATGTATGCGTTTCAATAGGACCAACCGACGATCTATGGTTGCTCTATCGATGGAGACGTGAAATCTTATATTGCTAGAATGGCGGTCTCGTGTACTCATGTAATGCAATATGTACATATACATGTGTATTGCCTGCGTGTTGGCTTTCCGGTCCAGGAATCCTTCATTGCCCTCAAATCCTTCCAACTTGAATTGGTGGATAATCCAGGAAGTTGAGATGTCTCCGATGAATCATGCCATAGTGTATGCAGGTTAGTTTGTACATTCCCTGGAAGACTCAAGTAGGTTGGCTAATGATATTTTCATTCATAGCATTGAAAATTGTCCAGCATGGTAGTTGGAGTCGAAAAAAATCTTTCATCGTACAGAATTCCATACATCTCCGGTACGGATGGAATGTGGAACATACAGATACATATCATCTATCATGCATACATAAATGCGCTTATATGAATTTTCCAGGCGCTAGTATCGCTCACTATTTGGACGTATGACTCGGCGCATTGGGATGTATCCTAATGTATTATTCGGCCACCCGGATTTGAGCTCCGTGGATAGACTTACCTATAGTAGCTTCATGCTACTGACTCCCGCCTAGTTCTACAAAGCTAATCCGTTTCTGTATATTGATATATGGTACGTACCCAAATATCATTCCGATATTAACTACTCCTGCCACCCCCAAAAAACATCTGGAAAAAAGATAAGTATTCCGCTCAGGCCTCAAGAGGTCAAACGAAGTTAGACCAAAATATATCTCAATACCAACGTACCGGAGTATTAACGACTAGAAAGATATTTAAGTATATTATCGATATCTAATCATCTCAACAAATCAAGCGAAAAAACGCACAGAAAAACAAAGCCCTGCATGCATATAGTATAATGCTTTCCACTGAAGCAGGCCAAGCTTGCGTTATCATGCCATTGTAGCCAGCCTTGATATAGTTCCTAGAATCGTAATCGACCCTGACTGTCCAAGAAGAACTAGCATATGTATCTCGGCGCTGAACGACCGTGCCGAGCGTCTTAATTCACACTTTACTAACTACCCTTGTGACATCTTCATAGCTCTATAGTTCCATAAGATTAATGAATTAAAAAAAATTACCCTTGTAATTGATAGTTCGTAAGAGATTGTTTTGTAAGTCTTTTCCCCTCAATGTATTCCTCCATACATTTTTAATATCCCATGTTCTCCGCCATATGTGATATCTAGCGTATGATAAATCAACAGAAAGAAACTCTGCGTTGATTTTATATTTTGATGGCTCGGGTTCATTCCGATTTATGGCGCACTAAGTAACGAGGTAACAATCACACATTCTTGACGCGTTTTTCTGGCTATCTTTCTACTAGACCAAGTGAAATGGATCAAAGAATAGGCAGATACCAGGAAGACTGCCAGCCTGTTGTATTGTCATAGCTGCTTTGTCCGACAAACTTGCATGGGCCTCTATATTACTTGTCAAATTTTGTGAGCTCTCTGCAACATTGAGGCCTGGCCTGAGAATCAGGAGAAAATTACAAACCAAAAAGGTTTATTTTGCTCGCACCAAAATGAAAATTTCATCGTCATGAGATCAAACGCTCAAAGTCAGGACTGTGCTAGCATATCATAACGTGCAAGCTATATTGCATATAGCATAAGTGAAAGTATAAATTCAGGAGTAGTCTAACGGCCACCATCTGATATTGAAAATTGTAACACCATCAACAGCAATCCCGCCAGCAGCTTTCATCGCTCGGAAGCTCAAAACTAGTATAGTCATTACGCCCATTCACGCACACTCTCGATAGCTATAGGCTGTCAGCACGCCCACAACTAGTTCATTGCCGCCCTTCTAGGCCCCAACTATCGCTAGAAGTGGTCTCTAGATGTTTCCATACCGTCCGACAATACCCGTTCCTAGGCTATCCCCGAAGAATACTAGTTACATACTATGCTCCAAGTTTGGCAACCATTCAACTGTTCTCCCCGAGCAAGTAGTCAGTATCCTTGGGTCCTTTGAAGATTATTCCCAGTGACGTACAGAGAGATGCGGCATCCCCAACACCCAGCACCCTAGCGAGAACAACTCTTCATAGTAGACACCCAATATACGGTCTATTTTGCTATTGGCTGACTGCCTTTATCTTTAAGATACACCGAAAATCATGAATTCTTCTATAAGATCAAGATAATATCAAAGTTCCTAGGCAATATGATTGCCGTTTCTCTTTTTTGTCAGCACTCACCAGCACTATAATGATCAGAAATGGAAGCTCGCCAAGATCCCGTCTTCCATCCTTCACTGGAGGCGGTGAACCTACTTAGTTCGAAAGGTTTTCTAGGCATGGATAGCCATTGCCATACATTAGATATTGTATGCAGTAGTAGTCTTATTGGTTCCCTCGGTCACGTAGCAGACCGACTACTACCGATATTTATGCTTTCCGATATATCCAGCCCCAACAACGAAAAAAAGATTTTGTCCTTGTACCTATAGGCTATTTTACATTCTCACGGCCCTCGTCTAGAATGACAGCACGACACAAAAAAAAGAGATTACTACATTTCTGATCATATACTGGTAGGTACCATACCAATCTCACGGTCATGACATGACATTACCTATTATATGCCATCTCACTTGTCACTGAAAGCAACACATATATATGGCATGCATACGAGTGCATGTATAAAATAGTCTCGCTTTCTTCCATGGCCTTTTACGTCTATAGACACATATGCGGGCATACTGATTGCCTACTGTTCCGCCACCTACTTCCGATGAGCCACTTTACACAACTATACATTCTCAACAGAGTAGCTCTAACACCAACATACAACTCAGCGGTAGCTACAGCAGCGTAGCCTCAAGTTTGAGTGGGATATACTCATGTACGTACACTATGTACATATAGGCATTGCTACATATGGCATATACCTGCATATGAGTACATATACTTATATCTATTTATCTTAAGACAAACATTTATATATACATATATATAGATATAGATATTATTCTACACACACCATATCTTCTCTTGCCTTTCGATATATGCACGCACTACCTTCACGTTGTGGGCCATCATCCGCCAGAGACTGCATGTACGCCTAGCTAACCCCTTCTATACAGCAATATCGCTTATCAACAATATCGCATCTATCCTTCCAGTACTTTTGACTTCCATTCTTTATACCATAGAGTCTGTTTAACCATAGCCCCCTGCGATTTATTTCATCCCCGAAGGCCCGTGAGATCCCTTCCGCCACCGGCCCGTATATTATAGCATAGTCGCATGTACTCCCCGAAAGTGTAGTTCTGTTGTCTTACAGCGCTATTGTTCGTTATCCAACTCACGCCTACTATCTGTGCATTACTTCCAACCCAATACCCAGTTGACATTTCTTCATGACATGCCATTATTGCCTGGGATTCGATTCTAGCACTTGTTTGTACGCAACTCTACGTGCCCACCACCTACCGATGTTTGTACGTTTCTACGTACGCCTAGAATCCTCAGTAGCCAACGCTTTCTATTACGAGACCGGCTTCTCAATAGGACCCGCCAAACCTATTTTTTTCTTCCCCCTCCCCCTCTATCTCTACCTCTACCTAGCACTGCAACACATCGCTTGCCGAGTCATTCTATCAATAGCCTTGCTATATTAGAGATCACAAGTCTTTCTACAGTATTCATATATGCCACCCAATCCCTATCTACACTACCTACTCCTTCACGCCCATCAAACCCCCATCGCCTATCTGTTCCTGAGTCCATTAATGGCTTTACTCCTGCCATAAGCCTTTTGCATCCATTGGCAGAAACACATATCAGAGAGAGGGGTGTGCCACTTATTTCATTTGTCGTGCCTAACATCCAGACCCAGCTGGATCTCGCCCTGCAAACCGTGCAGAAAGCTCGCCCAACGGTCGCTAACCACCAGCTGTGTTGTTCATTCACATCATCCTGATATTTCTTGTTTGTGGATGTGGATGTTTAAAAGTAGGTGTGCAACCCTACTGTACTAACCAATATTTCATTTCTTCCTTTTGCAAATACCACTGTCAGACACCCCTCCTTGACTGGCCCGGGGTTGACCTGTATCAATCAAACGAAGATCCGGCTACACAGCGAGCACCCAAGGCCTCTCGTTCAATCATTCTGGTTTTTTTTTTCTCTCTCATTAATCACGGATACACATCTACATCGTCCACCGTTATTGACCTGCCCTTGTACTGTGATTTTGCTAGTTGCTGGACATTTTCTTTTTGTGAGAATACGTTTGAACTTAGCTCCAACGAGAGTGCACTCGAAAAGAGGCCTTTGCCGTGAATCAATTCATTGAAGAAGGGGCTAGAAATCAGACCAGGGCTACCGATCAGTGCGCTTCTGTCGGACAAGACGAGACGCGCTCAAAATCGAAAGCAAAAGACAGAAAAAGAATCTCCCAGCTTATACCAGGCCATCCCAAAGGCATAAACAAAACCAAGATTAAAAAACCCCAAGCGACACTCTAAGGCGGACCGACGCGGGGGAAACAAGCCGCCAGCACGCAAGGCCGAGACTGAATATGTCAGACCGAAGTAGTATGTCTACTCAAATATCCACCCTCTCTCAAGAATCCGATCACTCTTTTGTCTGTCCTGACCATCATCACGCCTGGCAGAAAACAGTGTGGTCCTTTCTTGTACTAACGACGATGACTGACAAGTAGCCAGACGCTATGAATTACGTTCCTCAATATGACAGCCCGAATACGTCTGCGCAGCACACGCAGTACACCATGGGGCCAGGTCAGCCAACCAGCTACCAGCCATCAAAGGTATCTGGGAGTGCTGAAGCCACTATCCTCCAGCAAGACCCGGGGGCTATCGCCGTAGGCCCTTCTCAATCATCAGGACCAGTTCCGGTTCCGGCACAGTGGCGAGGGACTTTGTCTAGTGGGACGAGAGGAACTCGAAGTAGTATTGGTTCTTCTTGGGAGGGCGAGATCGAGCAGTCAGCACCGCCAATGGTTGGTATACCATCTTCTTTTGCTCGGATCTGTCCCTTTGCTCAGTATAACTCGGTCAAATATAACCGTACCGACTGGCCGCATTGTCATAATACTCAAGAAAAGAACGGCGATATTGTGTAAGTAGCCCAGCCCACCATCTAGCCTAGAGCACCCATCCGTTGTACTTGTTTTTTTTTTGCATTATAAATGCGAGCAAGAGCCATATACATCCTAACAGAAGTAATACCTCTCGCTTTCATCTATACTTCACCGAGATCTAAATCATGATGCAGACTTCCCCCGGAGAGCGAGACTCGGTCTTGCCCCATTGGCCCGGGCATTGTGGTTTCTACTGATATTAACAGAAACTAATAGTGTTCATCTTCAACGACACCATCGACTTATCCGGAGTCAGAGAAAGGCTGAAAAGACAGGCCGGAAGAACGGAAACGGCCAGAGCTACATTGCGATCTGTTCGGGAGAAAATTTCAATGAGCGCGGGGACTCTCAATGCCATGAATGCGAGTCGTTTGAGCGCATTGTCGAATCCGGGTCGGACAACAAAGACTGGAATGGCGCCAACTTTCACCGTATCTCGGCCATCTGCCAGAAATGCTGGTGTATCTTGCATGACCGGAGCGAGTTAGCCCATCACTTGCAAACGAATTGTGGTGGGCGGTCACCGAAGCATCCGGAGAAGTGGCAACTGGAATATGAAGCATTTTGTCTGAATCCTGACTGGATCGAAGCACCACCACCAGGAACACAGCCACCAACGATAGTAGCATCACCACCGGACCAGCTACATTCTACAATAAGCCATTCAACAGTCACAGTACCTTTACGAGGCAGTGCCATAAACACCTCCGATCACAACGAAAGTCTCATGAAACCACCGCTCGATCACGGCAGCGGAATGTCACGAGCCCTACCGACACTGAGTAGTGGCCGGAACGATATGAACTACAACACAGACCCAGACATGATTCTCGGGCCGTACAAGAGCGAAATCGAAAAGTTGCGGCTTCAACTTTGGATACTTGTTAACCACAGTAATTCGTCTTATGCTCAAAATATACAGAGCTTTTACATTGACCAACATGCATACGCTGCGGACCTGTCGACACTACGATACAACTTGGACTCTCGTCTCGATCCTCCGAACTTTGGCTGGACATGGCCTTACCCATCTTTGCGGCAGCCAGGCCCATCTGATCAAGCATACATGCATCAGATGAGCCACGAGGGGCCAACAGGATATATGCAATCTAACATGCCCCCTCCCGGCCATTGATAGCCAAGAACATTGAATATTGATTCTCTACGGCAAATCTAACTTTTTATTCTTTCACGTTGAAACACATTTTCTCTACTATATCGTTTCGTTTTATACTTTTATTTGTTTTTATTTGTTTTTGGGTATGCTTGGTTTGAACTGGAGCCGCATCGAAAAAAGGGTGGCTCACATAGTTCAGGGAATATAGGAAATTCGGTCACTGTCACTTTTTTTTTTTTTTTGAATTGTTCCATGGCAGGTTGGACGGCACTTGTCATGTTTTTAGTACACATTTCGCAAGTTTTAAGAGTCACAGAATTATTGCGTCTGGTGGCCAATTCTTTGTTAAAAAGATAACGCATGTTTTTTGAAGGAAAATAAGGGATTCTTTTTCATAGTCAATTTGGGGTTTTTTTATTTAGTATTTTCTCCTGGTGTTATTATCTTCTTTTTCATTTTTTTTGTCGTTTCGTTTTGGCTTGTTTATTCGTCTCCCCTAGCACCGCCACCATTTGGATTATTGTATCCAGAAGGGTTTGTTACTTGTGTTTTCTTATTTCCTCGATTTTTCTTTTTAATTCGAATCTCCATTTTTGCTTCTTTTTTTTGGTGCGCTAGCAAGGGGATTTCAAGAGGCTTTGTTAAATAATTCATTAGATCGAGAGGACGAGGACAAAGTCGGTCGGTTAGGAAAAAAGTCAAAGGCGTGCTAGGCTAAGAGTACTATTGACTGTTGTGCAGTGCAAAATAGTTTTTTTTTTTTTTTTTTTAATTCATTAATCTTATGGAGCTATAGAGCTATGAAGATGTAGTGCAAAATAGTTAGTATTGTCCATTTATGGCCCTAAAGATAGAGAAAGTTAAGTAAACGTGTATCAACTAGTCCATGTTTAGCTACTAGCATCTAAGGTTGTGCGATTATTCAGAGGACAAACATACATAAACAGCTTCAACTTGCTCCTGCTTAATTGTTTTCGAGTTCGAATATATGTAGCATATGATCTTAGTTCCCGTAAGTCTACTAAACACACAGACTTTCAGTCTAGCATTCCTTATTCTTCCGTCTTCCTTCATATTCCACGTGGCCATTTGCCTCAATCTACAGAACACACTAGCTAATTATACTCGCCTTTGACTTCTACTAGCATGGCTGTGATTGGTATTCACAATAGAATCTGTGTTTTGTGTAGTTTCAGTAATAGTCGGCTAAAAATGTGGTATCAACGGCGGCACTGTGCCAGGTCCTCACACTTTACAATACGAAGAATGACCCTGCTGGTTCATCAGACTTGCCGGACAGATTGGAACATACAGTCCTGGCATTACGGCCGCAGGATAGTTGAGCTAGAGGAAAATAAGTTACTACTACCGAGAGAGGTGGAGGCCGCTAGCTCTAAAATAGCCGTTATCGCTTTGATGTTGTATCGTTTGACTTAGCTGCGCACCAGCGCGCATTTGTGTCACATGGTCGGCGGCCTAGACAACCGCATCAAGCTATGGGAGAGTCCGGCGCTGTTGTCGCCAAATAACCAGCTATCTATTCACCCAACCTCCTCTTTAACATCGGAGAATTGGGTGTTAATACTACAATGTCTCTAAGTCCTCAGTATGCTACCTTTGCTCCATATATCTCTACTACACACTTAGTGGCAAACAATAGGAAGGCGTCTTGCGGGCCTATTTGACCGACAAAGAGACAGATTGACTGACGGCTTGACCGACAGAAGCTCATGGGTGGCCCTGGTTTCTTACAATAGCGACATGATGTTGATCGATGGGTCGAATTTTCGTCCTCGCTGCTAGCCCTCTAGTCAACACTTACATCCAGAGAAGAGGAAGAAAGATAGGAAGATTATATGTATGGCTAAGCGACCAGCATAGTTCGGGATAAGCCGGTGGGCAGTGGAAGCAAGCTCATATTCAAGCCCTTTCTTTCGGTCGACAGGTGTCGGACGAGACAGCGAGCGCTAGGACTCATATGGCGGCTACCATGTCCATGTATTGGGTTGGAGTCAATCTAGGAGGCATGCAACCAAGACAGTATGCAATGCAGTCTCATGTCAATGGTGGCGTCGGGCTTGCCGTTCGTTTCGTAGTCGGTAGAAGAGGAGTAGGAATGAGGAAGTCTCTAGACAAGAGAGGAGACGGCAGTTGTTTTGTTGTCGCGCTTTCAGGGTATATTGATGTCAATGTAGGGCGATATAGGATATATGAATGCTATATGCTGTAGAATATACTTCATTCTGTATTATATGATAGTTAGTAATAGTAGACCACCAAAACTAATCATTATCGTGTTCACATATCATAAATCTTAGTCTAGGTGTCACAGAAAGTGAGATGTGTTAGTGGTGGTGGTAGTGGTAGTTTTGTCTAGCCCTGTAATTGATGGTTGGAAACTCAGTAAGCTTTAAGCGTAATATGGTCGGCCATCTTGTGGTGCATCATCGATACGAAATTGTCTCTACATGTGGCTGCTTCAATCGAGGGCAAGGGTTGTTTACGGAAAGATGGAACAAAGAAAGACAACGGCTGGTCTAACTGCAGTCTGTGCTACTGATTAGCGCCAGGCTATAGAGCTAATTCGATAAGGTCAACAGCTCAAGGCAAGGCCTTATGGGTATAGAACCACTGGCCCTAGCCATTCTTGTTGCTACTATTGCTAACGATCCTGTGATCACGGCCTACGCTGGTTGGCCAACATTCCATAGTCTTGAAATGATATGTATATGTAAATCAATGAACACCACGAATCAATTATTGGCGTGATAAAATTGGGTATAGTTCAATGCAGATAGTACGTTGCCTGTGATGCTTGGCTTGGTTTTTGTTGTATGAAACTGAGGAAATGGACGATGGAAACAATATTACAAGAAAGAAAAACTACTAGGTGAACAAGGCCTTTTGGCGTTAACGGAAGAAGTTGAACGTTTCCATACAGGCCTTGGCCACCCTTCTGTTAAGAGTTTTCTCTCAGGTGCTTTATGTTGACGCAGTGAGTTTGTCAGACAAGATATGCAAGGCCACAGATCCTCCCTCTCTAGGCCCCGGCTTTCAGTCGCCTTTAGCTATTGTATTTGCTCTCGTTTGGACAATAAATGGCCGTCTCATCCTGCATAATCATCAATATACAACTGGGTATATACAACTAGGTATAGACATATATAGTTACATAGTTCGTAGTCTGTCCGATCGCCTGTCTAATGGCCTCTAGTTGACCTTTTTATTGACCCCTCAGTTTTGACATGATATATACCACTACTTAGTATACTCAAAACATCTTCATAGCTCTATAGCTCCATAAGATTAATTATTTTTTTTAAAACAAAAAAGTATACTCAGTACTATACACTCAGTGAATAAGGAAGTAGATATAAGCCTCCTAGCCTAGAACTAGTGTCTGACTATATCTCCGGTCGTAGTATACCTTCAGCTACCGGATGTTGTATCCGGTAGATAAGTGTTGGGCTTCAACTTGGCGAACGAAACCATCACAGAAATCATACTCAAACTATAAGCATGCACCTTGAAAGAGGCCCTCCTTCCTTCCTCCCTCCCTGTGGAGAACTCGAAAGATATCTACATTTCAGGCCGCCCAACCGCTTGTTCTTATATCAGCACCAGACTTAGATAAATGGCTTTCTATTGGTAGTAACTAGATCGAGGCATGTGTATCTCATCCAACAAACCAATGGAAACCGGGTTTGTGCATATTACTAGTCATACTATGATAATGAATCAGTCCGACAAAGAGGAGACATTTTTGTTGACAATCCGCAACGCAAGCTGACTTTAGGACATGCGGCGTGATATCAGCATAGGAATCCATCCATTTAGCATACAGATATATGAGACTGTATGATTTTAGACATTTGAGGAACAAGGCCGCAAGTCTCCTAGTCGTTGAACACTGACTCATATGTTGATGTCAAGCACGCTTTTCTACTTCCCTAGAGAAGAGAGACACAACCCTACTGAAGTCTTATCTTCTTTGTTCTACAAAAACCTTTATCATCCCGAGCTTATTAAAAAACAACCCACTCATATGCATAAATGACGCCAGCGTCTCACTAATTCATTGCGGATCCGCCTATACACTTTGGTTTAGTAGTCAACCATTGTGCTCATATCTGTAGACACGGCAACTATGAAGTAGGCAAAGGAATGGAGGATGATATACGGTATTTTATGGCCACGAAAGCTGCAGCTTCTATCTTCCTACTGCTGTAGTGAGTACCTAGTACCGTTCAATATATTTACCATCTATGGTCTAGACCCCCGACTGAAACATTAAAAAAAGTATTTCCGGCTCCTCATCAACAAAAGGAAAGAGTATATCAAGCCTCTTATAGATTTTTGCTGTTGAACATGCCCTTTCATAAGGAGACAGAACGATATAGAACCAAAGTTCAAGAAGGCAGGCGGCACTTGAATTCCCAGGTTGGGAACTTAAAGCGTTCGTTACAGCGAGGGTGTAGTGGTGTCACCTTATGAAGTTGTAATCTTCTTACTGCGTACTGTAAAACTAATACGAGTGATATATTCAGTACAGAGTCATCGCAGTACATATGTATAGGGCATAGCTATCCCTATAAGCTCCGGTACATCCAATGGTCTCGCCTCGTTGATACAACTACCAGTGTGACTTAACAACACTAAGGTGCATGCATTGGACCAAAGAAGCAAGTTACACTTCCATGCACGGACTGAAATATGTGCGGGTACTGGAGTTGCAGTTCTGATTGTACCGAAAAATTGGAAATTCACACACCAAGAGAATGTTTGCCGTCAGATCAACTGCAGGCCGACGCTGGTGAAAATTCTTCACATCTTTACAGACGTTTTCATGCACGATAATTGGTTTAAAGATGTAGAAAGTCTAACAGGTTCTCTCATATGAAAGAGGATGGCGACTTATCTACAGTAAGCCTATATTCGTAATGTTGGGTTGGTTGTAACGTTTTCAACATCCTACATCCATTCTTGTAGAATCTGCCACAAGTCAGAGTCAAATTGCGCATGTGCGATAAATATCGATCAAAGTCAGGCCACTTATCCCGCATTAAAGTGGTCTAGAATCATAGAACTTAATGGATCGCTCTGGCTTCAAACGGCATGTAACGGCCAACTTCCGGTCAAGCTAGTATACAGCACATGTACATTCATCTGTGTAATCAGATGCTTGAATCATCCACTGGACGTAATGTGTACGCAAAGAGCACGAAGCATTATTCCCAAAAGGCTGTTTTGAGCTATGGAGGGGTTCTCGTGACTATGCAGAGACTTATGACAACTGTAACGACTGGTTGGTAGCTGCATATATAGCGGGGATGTAAAGAGGGGCAACAAGACTCAATTCAGCCGGAACGAACGATAAAGAATGGTAACGAGTGCGTTGGGTGAGTATCTTCAAAGGCTGTTCTAGTTTTACGGCCACTTAATTGACTTTGGCAATCACCTGGTGGTATGTTTATAGTATCAATGCTCTTCCTCTGACTACAGACGGACTATCGGTTGGTCGGATGTTTGACACGATATGGAATCTGTCAGTACAGCTGTGTCAGCAGGGAGTAGTAGTGCAAGGAATAAACGTAACATAGGCTACTCTCCGATCCGAAAGGCCGAAGAATTTATGAGGCTGCCGACTAGGTCCAACTAGCTGAATATAGACACTGTATCAGCACTACTTAGTCGAGAAGATCCTTTCTTACGCTATACTCCATAATATACAAATTGATTTATGTTTTGGTGGATAGTGAAATCATTCGCTGATTTTGAGAGCACACATGTCATTGATCAAGGCACCTTGTCGCTCCTGTGGTGGGATTGTTTTTATCGGCAGTTTGCTAGAGTAAAACCCGGATTTCAAGTTCTCTCTTGAATATCCATTAGTAGATAGATCATGTACCTAAACTAACATGTCCATACTGGGGGGTAATTCTCGCCCGTTACATCATGAGATTTGCTAGAGTCCGAAAATGCAAGAGCTGATATAAGTATATTACATGTGAACAATGAACACACATCTTCATTATGGTATGACAGTCTTGAAAGACAATTTTCAGTAATCCTTTGATGTATACTTTCTTAGTAGTATAAAATACTATTGGGGACAGTGAGGCCAACTTAATTGACTTTCATTCAATTGCTACGAGAGTGTACAATGTTATAGTTTTCAATTACAAAACAGGAAATCTCATTAACATTTGCTATGTGTATGCACATGCCCACAGATAATTATACTCCGTTTTATGGCGAGGGCTTAACTTGTGATGATAGATACTTACCTTGGAATTGTTACACAAATTATAGCATGGAAATTCTACTTGATATCTGAACAATGATTTTATCTATTCTTGCGTCGCACACAAATTTTACATGTAAATACGGAGTTTAAAAAGGTAGTTGCACGTTATCTGTGTCTTTGCAATGTCGCACAGGATAAGAAGTGGACCACAACCTTCCTCGAGATACCATATTGTACACTTGTATCTCATTATCATGGAACTTACATATATGTGTTCGTGATAGATGGGATCATTAACTTTCATAAAACCTTCAATTCTTCGATTGTTGGCTTACGAATATATGATGATCTTAGCCAGCAATTCAACCAATATTTACTCAGGGCATGCCTTGATATTAATGAGATGAAGTACACATGCGTGTCACTCTGATACGATATTTTACTTACAATGATCCGCCATTATGGATTTTATTTGTCAGAGCCTGTACATAGACTAAAGGATTGTTAGAATTACTATCTATAAACTATTCACCTAAAACATGGTGAACTATAGCCATGTTTGCCAGGCCACAAAGACATACATGGAAACGAAGAAGCCGACAAGTTATCTAAATCAGCAGCAAACAAAACCTGGAATTTAGAGATGTCTCTAGCCACAGATAGAAGATAGATTAAGGAAGACACGCCAAACACGAACAATGGTTTATAGCACAAGCTACTACCAAGGACAACAATTTCCGTGCCAAGCTCACATTCCCGAAACAGAAAGAGACTGCGCTACCAGGAGGACCAAGACAAATTCAAGGAGCAGTGCTAGCTGCTATGTCAGATCATGGTGACTTCAAAGACTACCATTACGTTTCCAACACAAGGACGCTTCACTCGAATGCAGATCATGCGATAAAAACAAGGACAGCTACCACCTCTAGACCTGCAAAGGCAAACCAGGAGCCTGGACCGCTATGTTTGTCCAGAAACTGCTGAGAAGCATCTCAGACAGACGAACTCTGGCGAAAGCCCTTATGAAAAGGGCATAGACTTTCCTCTAACATTTGACTCAACATCTGTAGATCTTCTAACTTACACCTACGACTTTCTTAAATTTCTCTCTTTACTTGTGTTTTACGCTTTCCTTTGTCTTGTATTGGTTTTTGCTTTTCAGTTTTGTCTCATCAGCTGTTTTTCCCCGTTTTTCCAATTTGAAGTAACACGGGAGTGTCTACTAAGGGCGTCCTATAGACACCCGAAAGGGCAGAGCCGGACCCTGAAGTTATGCAGACGGAGGAGACAGAAAACCCAGTGACAGAAAAATCGGCTTGGCCGGACTCGAAAATGCACTCGTAATAGTTTAGGAAGAGAATGAATATAACAACAACAACAACTATAGCCATGTAACTACGGGACTCAGTTACAGAAGACACTAACACCTTCTGAGCATCGCATAGTATCCCATATACTACTGTATATATCATGCGAGAGTTTTGATATATCAAATGCTAGTTTAAGGCACTATTACATACTACTTAGTAGCATCTTAGTATCTTGAGAATTGATGTCGTGAACCCTAACATAAAAGATCGCACGGTGATTTATTGAAGAAAACGATTTCTTTTGCGTTTTGCGTCATAACACGTCGTATCTTTATGAATATATTGTGGTCGATCTTATTAACTCTATAAATAGTAGGTATAGCTAGTAGGAAGATGCGTTAAGGCATCATCAACATGTCACTGTTTATATGATGGACCTTCTAGAATATATAAAGATTCATAGTAATACCTTATTTGCTATGTTTTAGTTATTTGGCCTTCGAGAGTAAGTCATGTCAATTACTTGGTGCGGATCACAGATACAATTATTAGAGAATGCCCGAGATGATTGTCAGTGATCGCCAACTACACGCTCATATTAGCTGGATGAGGTAATTGATTCATACCTTTGATTATTATTCGCATGCTTTCAAGCGACGAGAATGTGATTAAACTATTGTTATACGATTTACTAGAGTAAGTATTGTATATTTAATCATTAAAACGCTAGAAATATCATGGTATCGAAAGGATTGTTATACATGCAACATTCACTAGAGGTATATGTTATAGCAATCGAAGCATATAATATCTTTGAAGATATCTCTTGGTTTCTACAAGAAAGGTTGTTCTCAACCGAGAAATAGTTGATATCATGCCTTCTGAGTTCATATTGAATTGGTTGAACACAATCTGTCTTTTTTTTTCTTCACAGCTAGTACCAACAAATAGTAGTAGTATCCGCGTATTTATAAAGTTGCATAATATCAGCGTATACGAAAATAGCCATAACCAAGCATGATAAAACCGCCAGTGACTCCTCTTTTGAATAAGTAGCAAGGTCTCCCATCGAGTGATCATACCTGGAACGAGCGCGCTTATTTTTGCTCATCGGAGTGACCCTCCTTCCAGGCTGTCACGGCACTGAATAGTTCAGATTAGCACAGACATACTCCTTTTACTGATTTAACCTTCCGAATGACAGCCTCTTAAAGGTCATTATGGCATGTAGTTTATGTTAATTTCTCCTTTCGTGTCTCTAGCGGTGAGCGGTCGAACAAATTTCATGGGGTTCAACATATACGCTGTTGACTTGAACTCAGGATTATTCAAAAACAGACACAACTTGAACCAAGCTTCTTTAACTTACCATACGGCGTATTAGGATACCGATAAAAATGATGAGGTTAGTAGTTTGGAGTTGTACTGATTGGTCAACTCTTACTCCTGGTCCATAATGGTCAACTATTCATATACTTGTTGATCTGAGCATAGATCGGTAAGCTTCACGTGAGTAGTAGCTAAGCGTAACTATTAACCTATCCTTGACAAGGAAATACCCAGAGATGAAGTTAGATATCTAGACGAAATATGTTCAAAACTCTAATACTGATATCCCCGTCGTGTATATAAGTGTACTTTCAGTACGTTGCGATAAAGACGACCATCCACTGTAAAAGTGATACTCTCGGCTCCGTAGAGGCTTAACTTCTTTGAGGCTGCAGATCCGCCTTGCTTGCCATACAATCTGTAGCACGGACCGCTCTAAGATTCCGTGAGAAAGTCGATTATGACATGTTATATATTGTGTATCGTAGTTTCTGGAACAAATTTCCCCTGACTAACCGGGCCTTCTGCATCTTACGGTCTACCCAGCCGTACCTTCAAGTATTTATCCAACCAGCATGGGAACCATACTCTGAGCAAACAGCGCTAGTACCAGACAGACAGCAACTTTGATTGCATCTATATTACTTTCTTACTAAGTACTAAAATAGTGCATTACTATGTTGAACGTACATATAAGAACAATTAAAAAAAAAAAATTAAAAAAA
>RHDR01000137.1:0-54876 GCA_009806295.1 Davidsoniella neocaledoniae
GAATATAAATAAAGAAAAGAAAAAAAAGGGCAATACCACAGCTACATCACAGAAATTTTTATGGGCATGACCTTATAGTTCAAAGCGGGCTTGTGAAAAAGAAAACTATAGAAAACCCAGTCTGTGTAACAGCACTAATGAAGTGAAGAGATGTTGCCGCTCACAAGAAATGCGGCAAATTCTACGCGGGCCAGGGAACTTTTTTTTACTAAAATCAGCCTTCAATCAACTGGGAACTTGACATCTTGAGTGATTATTGATATTCTAGAAGTAGCCACATAAAAACAAAAGGATATTATGTAGTATAAAGGTATATGGCTAGTTCTACATGGCTTAACATGCTAGTGAAGATTAATGCATCTATACTTTCTCTCATGTCTTACTTGGCCAAATGACTATTTAGTGTGTGTAACATTTGTATACCCTAACCCTATTAATTACTCTTCTCATCATAACATAATGCTTGAACGTTCACAGCATTGTTATGAAATCTATTCATTTTCACAATATTAGCATAGCGAACTTCTAACGTGTCTTGTTTTCTCGTGGAAGGTAAGCAATAATGCTATTGAAAATGGCCAAATCGACCGGCGGCAACCTTCATTCTTACAAGTCTGCTCTGCTCGTCAACTTTAGACATCATGATACAATGTACCTATGTACGCCTATTGCGATGGAAGCAAAACTTGATCATTACTATGTGTGTAAAACGTACTCTAAATCTATACGGAGTTTCTGTTTTGAAAGAGACGGTGAGTGACTCCATCGGGGCAAGAACTCTTACTGGCATGATGCATATAAGTAAAGCTCCCAAAACATTCTCACATTTGCCAATGCCCTGTCGTAAGCCTTAAATATCGGTAGGAGCATTAATTAATAGCCTGTATAAGGGTGGAAACTATTACACCGCATACACGTGTTGTTTACTAGGCATCGTCTTGAGCTGAAATGTCCCTTAGGCGGATAGTGTTTTGGAGTTATGGTAAATTCTAGAGGGGGGAGTGAGTGGCGGATAGATAGCAAACACATAGCGATGTCAAGTTATTCTACGCCATTTTTATGACCATGCTTCACTTAGGCGTTTCTGTGGAAAACGCCTCGAGAACATCCTTTCGATGGGATTTTGATTTTGTCAGGGAATAGCATTTATTTCAGCTCTATCGTGTCTTCTTTATGTATTCGTTATCAACGATATAGGGAAGTGATGAAATATTGGAAAGCTATTAACTGTTAACAATATCCTATGAAAAGCAAATGACCACTATATATTGATAATGAAATTATATTTCAATGACTAGAAGTGAAACAGTGTATGGCGCCATGAAGAAAAGAAAGAGTAGGAATACAAAGGGCGACAAAAGAGCCCTCCGTGCCCAACGTGAGATATAAAAAAGGTCTTAGACAGACGGTATATGCGTGCCTACGGAATAGTGATAAAAGAGGAGATATTCCTAAGTTCCTTCAAGTTTGATCTTTTGTATCAGGCCGTAATATATGAAATATATGTTTATGAAATTACCAATATTTACAAACCTCCTTAGCCACTTTTGTTTGCCATTTCAAGAAGATTCATACACTATACTGTAGCCTAGAATTGAGATATACATAGCATATAAATCTATGATTGGCTAATAGTTATGGTCTCAAGCCAAACATCGTTTGTTGTGGGCTAACATGGCACATCTCCAGAACCAAAAATACAAGGGTCTAGTCTAGTACGAATATTCACGCCAATCAGCCATTTTCTCATTACTCTTCTATCTCCTTTTTTCTGTTTTTTCTCTTATCTTCTTTCTCTCTCTCTGCCTCTATATACTTTAAGCAAAGATACCACTACATTTATGTCATGAACCTTGGGAAGAAATTGATCTCTGATTCTTATGTATATTCCGTTCTAATTTCAGCTCAGTAGTAGAGATAAACGAACTACGGTAAGAAACTATCAAAAGGCGGGAACAACGAAAGATGGAGCGGGCAAGAGAACCAGCTTATCATTCAATGTCTTTCGTTCCGGCCTCAAGAAATCGATCATCTCGATTCGGAAATACCAAGACAAAAGCGGCCACGTATAGAGACACACGAGTTTCATATGTACGCGGTGTTCAAGTTTCAGTGCCACTGTTTATATTTGGGGAGGGGGGTGGTGGAGGTACATATATTCAGATTATATGAGAATCAACCTATTCTATAAACTAAAGGTAAAGAAAAGAGTCTACCAGAGCAATTCATTCACATACGCCTCCTCATTTCATATCCATATCTCCATCGCTGGCGTCCACCAAAAAGGATCATCTGTGTTCTCAAGAAGGCACTGTGATCGGTAAACTCAAGCGACAAGGACAGAGACTGGGCTGGATAGCGATTCTGTTTTCGTTTCCCTATCTGCGTCTTCTTTTCTCTCGGTGTTTGAGCATCAGGCACATCGCAAAGGCGGTCAACGGAGTGCAGAAATGACGGCACGCACAATGAAGGAGGGGTGGGCGGGTGTGTTGCATAGAAATCAATGATCATGAGATGAGCCCAATGAAAGAGCCAGAAGAGAGGCTTCCACATCGTAGTCGGGCTTCTGCATGAGAAAAACCCGGCAACGACGAATGGGTTACCACGTCTATCACCTATAGTTCTGAGCCACGTATCGATAATCACTGAAGGAAGGCAAACACTAGGACATATATTTGTAGCCTTGATAACAAACACTGCTGTGAAATCACAATGACGAATCATCAAGCCTTAGCATAATGTGATTATTGATGTGCTGTCGTTCTACTGATTAGAAATATGACCAGGCAAGAAACTAGCAACTATAGACGTATATTGAGACATGTGAGCCGCGTCTACGAAAATCGCAAGCAAAGAGCCAGTCAGAACCATTCTATTCAACAACATAATATAGCGGAGTAGCCCGTATCAGTGACGTAGTCCAGTCAAGCCTTTGACCTAGAAGGCACACGCCTCGACCCAGTATCTTCGTGGCCCCCATCGTTGTCGAAGTCGATGGGATGGGCCTCAACAGAAGTTCAGCACCTCAAGAGTTCATGGCTTCCCTAATGTTTCTGTGTCTGTTTGTCCGACTAGACTACCCTTGGGTGTCTGCCATGATCTATGCAACGATGCCTGACCCAAGTTTCGTGTCGGGGTGAGGTATATCAAACTAAAATGTGCCTTGATTTTTGCTTTTCTTTTTTTCTAATAGTCTGCCATGTTTTAGGCTGTCTTGCGCCGTGCCATGGGATAGGAATTTATTATGGCTACACTAATACAAAATGTAAACAAGGTCAAGAGAGGAGATTGTTATATGCTAGTATGGATTCAGTATTTTCTGAGCTAGCACATAAGATCATCCGAATATATAGCATTTTTTATATCTTACTCTCTTTTCCCTTGATAGAAATGAATGGCACAGTCATGACTAACTAGTTAGCTTATCTAAAGTATGGAACGCATTGATCTTATATGCTTATGATATTGGTCTCGCCAATATATATTCATGCAATAGATAATTCACAAAATGATAGAAATGCAGGACAAAACTTAGACACGCCCCCCAACAACTCAACAACGCACCAAGAAGTCTTGTCGTCGATATGCCATTTCTCTTTAGAAAACATAGCTGGTCGTCTGGCTTGCAACGTAGCTGTTTCTGTATGCCATAGGTCTCTTGTAGCGTTACACATGGCCTCAAGTCTCAGGGGCCGCCAAGAGAGTCTGGACGGGTTGTGTGAGCTAGTGTCGGCATCGGGCGATATTGCAACTTTTTACAGTTCCGGATCATTTTCGTCGTTGGTGGAGGTGTTTCAAAGAGAGGAAGATGATAATTTCTAAGAAGAATGGAGAGATAGAGGGACGAAACGAGTAGTAGTGCTAGAGTATTAGTCGAATATCAGAATCCGAGGCTACTCATCTAATACTATTCAGGTACGGCTAACTCATTTGCTTTGTCCTTCTCTATTCTCTTCTCCATGTCCGCCTCTGACATTTTGAAAAAACTAGTGTCGTAACGCAAGAGTGCCGATGGACTCCGACGTGCAACGTGAAGACTTGTTTTCGCTTTTATTCATGTCTTTCATATTCTTTGTTCTATTTCTCCAGACCTCATTTTCAGCCCCCCTTTTTGCTTCTACTTCTACTGTCTCTTTTCGAGCCTAGTCGTAACCCGGGAGGAAAGTGGCATCTCGCTCCCGGCTTCTTCTTTGTTTTGTATCTATGCGTAGCTCTATATGGCAGCTATGAGGTCATAGACGCTTGATATTACTGAAAATAGTCCATGTTTTAGACAATTATAATGACTATGTTTTACTATTAAGTTCAAAGCGAAGCACAAGCCGTGTTTTCGGGCGTGGTGATGACACCATTATTCTGATGCCGTACTCTGCTACCACCATGTAACAATACACAGTATATACTCCTATAGTATGAATATATGTGACGTGCTATAGATGATGCGGCAATATAGCGTAAAGTAATAGCATGGCCTGAAATAATTTCGATGACGTTGTTATAGGCAGCTGGGCGGAAAATGAGGCCGAGATATTGGCATTGGAGATTGTACGAGAGCGGTCGAAGATGAGGGTTCTAGATCAATATTAGACTAGAGAAAGATGATAGACGACTGAAAAAGAAAACCGAAAACGATATGATTGCAGCTTGTCTGGAGTTTCTACGGCCTTCTTCTTCTGTCGACACACCAACCCTTCGGTGATTTCAATTATCTACTACAGATGGTCTGCAACATGTCCATATGGTATTATATGTAGCTCAAGATAGCGTGTCTACCTGAAGTCTGATGCTAACTGCAGAGCATACACATCATATCATACAAGTTTGCGAGTTGATGTAGCTATGGAGATTCATTACGACTGATCCGTGTATATCTTTGCTGGTTCGTATCGTGTGTCATTCTGGCAATCAATAACACTAAAGTCCGTGCTAATTATCAGTGTATCAGTCTCAAAACCAGTCCAGGAGGAAAACACCAACATGAACACCAAAGCAGATGTCAAAACAGGGACCAAGGCAGAAAAAAGGTTCACGGCGCAACCACTTGGCAGCAAACTTTTGCTCAGCTTCATCTCGTGCATCGTATCATGAGTGGTATTTGGTTGGATACAGTAGTAGCTACGACTATAGCTATGGTTATATGCGGCTCGAAGTTCGAGGGAGGGAAGATATTACGTGCGGTTCTAGATGGTAATCATGGTTCGTGAGTACAGTCAGTCAGTTACTACTGACAAGACGATGGCTGTCAAACCTCACTAGACACAACACTATCACAGATGTCGTTGCTGGTGTTATCAAGGACAGATCACTTTGCGATAGGCATGTTTGGAAAGCCTTGACACTATCATACTTGCAAGTCTCATCATACAATGTGTAGTACTAACTCTGTCGGTCGATAGCCCAAGTCTACCTATTGTCAACTTTCTATGAAGAGATCATGATATATAAGTTAGTGAGCGCCATTGACGCGTACGCACCTTGATATGGACAAATCTACTATCATAATATCTAGTCTCTATCGAGATAAACTCTATATGAAGAATATCATACTCAAATCTATTCTTGTTGTTAAACCCGAAATTTAGATCAGGCCATCTTTAGCTTATCCTCGTCTTAACTTGGACCAGCATAATTTAAGAATATTTTCCAATTTCCCATCACGTCGTTGTTCATAGCACGCTGAGAACGCAAATATTTTTTAATTTCTTTTGTATGATGTTTTATTTTAGGAACTCATATTGATACATACTTACAATCAGTTATAGGACCACTGAGGAGAATAACATCTCATCTCGACTTTTGATATTGTCAGTCAACCCTAATGGCCGTCACTAACCCTAGCGTTCGTGATCTTAAACTACACATGTAACTGTAATCAGCACACTGTGAATTAAAGTCACGATATAAATCGCAGTCAGATACTCACGTCTGGTCTGATATATCAGTCCACCAGTTCAAAATTCAAAATTGATACATTTGTCTAGCTATTGGATCCCCTTGTAGAAATTATGAAAATTATGCTCTATTTTAGGTGTAATATTCACATCTATATTTCGCCTGTTATACTATTGCTAGCTAAGTATTATATTTACCACGAGGAGAACAACAATTTGACTCGAGCTAAAGTCCGTGAAGTACAAGACAAGCTTAAGGATTATAAGTGATAAAAGCACAAAAAGTGGCAAAGTACGACTACAGCAAGACTAGCAACGAAAGGGAAAGATTTGAAGTAGGATATATATGTACAGTATCTATGTACATAATAATATAGTGATAAGGCTGGTAAAAAAAGACTTGCATAACAAGGTACAAAAAAGGAAATATGAAAATACTGTGAAAAGTATACTATGTCCAATAATCAATAAATAATACTACTTCGTTTGATATGAGTTAGTGAGCCCACTTCAGAATCCCTGAGCTCGGATCTCTCTTTTAGGCACTAATCACCAAGGCTAGACGGGCCTAGACAAAAAAATGAGAGCAGCGATTAAATAGATGCCTTAGTTGTTGGTAGATGAGCTCTGGCCTTTACGGCAAATCTACGAGTGGCATCATTAGTTTTGTTTTGCTTTGTTTTGCTTTCTTCCAGATAATAAGCTTGAGTAACACGTGTTGTTGATTTGGTGTCATCGTTATAAGATAGGCGCATTATCCCCCAGCTAACAGTAGGACAATCGACAAATATACGAAAAGCAAGACATTACAACTAATATGATTCTAAGGTGTATTTGGTGGACATGACTACGTAGTGGTGACCGATACTGCAACAACTACTACTAATACCTGAGTAGTCATCACGTGAAAAATACGACATATGTAAGCTAAGCTATGTCTTTCGAAAACCTTTCCGTAGAAAAGAAAAAGGCTGTGAGAATGAACAACTCACTCATGATCTGATGAGAGAAGCTAAGTCTACGCTAGGCCCCTACAACGAGCTTCCAAGCAAAGAAACAACCAAAAATTGGCTGACTAGGCAATAGAACGATCGATACTAAAATAAGAGATGGATGTTATTCTTGACCGTTTCCCTTTTTTACTATTCTACTGCAACGCTACAAAAAGGACTGCGCTTTACCTAACTATTTACATGCAACGCCACCGTTTTTTTGATTTTATTTTTTATTCATTCATCTTATGGGGCTATAGAGCTATGAAGATGTTCCACAGTTAGTTAGAACCCGTAGATTTTGTCAGCATATCAACCATCTCTACATTAGAGCATATCATAATATGAAACGACACTCATCGAAACGGCGTCTTTATAGACGGTTATAAAAGGGAGTGAGTGTCCTAGCTTTTTCTCTAATTAAAACAGCTAGAAATTAACCACTAGACTTGGACGAGATCTGGGCGCCACACTACGAGGAAGAACCGCAGCCACAAACGCCCCACTTATTCTGATTTTAATCGAACCATATATCATCATATGTTTGTGGTGATCCAATACAGGTTCTAGAGACTGGTCGAAGTTAGACAGAAAAATGTACATCCCTTCCTGTAATTCTTTTTTTTTTTATTTTTTATTTTTTATTATTTTCTGTTTTTTTTTTTGAACTCAAAGTGGCCAGATCAGAGAAAGAAAGGAAAATACTGCAGATTTTCTAGAATTCAGCATTTGATCACACCCTCCAACGTCTATTCCTTCTAATTTTTTTCTTTCTCTCTTTTTCTCTCCCTTTTTATCTCCAAGAAGAAGAAGACCAGATCTTGGTTGCGCAAGCCTCTTTATAGGTACGTCTGACACGTTAATAGATCCTCGACGACTCTGATAGCTCTGTGCAGCTAGCTTTACCCTCTACCTTACTTCTATCATGTCTTAGTACACACTGTTTACAGTAACTCTTACTATCAAAGAACTACTTACATACTGAATTATTCGTCTTCATGCTCTTCTCTACTCACTGCTCAGATTCACTGATTCTATACGTTATTAGTGGCTGTCCTTAATTGGGATAGGCCTCACACTAGATTTACTGGCTTATATACATGCATATCCACACATAACTCGCAAATCCACCAATATTCACACCTATTCACATGTATAATGTACATACATACTCATTCACACAAAAATACATTCAGACACTAGAACCCTATACCTACACACTACATATACACGTATACATCGTCTCATCTTAGCCGCAAACTCTTTGTCGTCGACTTGGCATCGTCTCAGTGCATAGTTGCATCTCAATAGCCCGAATCATAGACATATCAGGACATACCTATATCAGCTTCCCATACTTGTACTATCTCATCCCAGCTATTTATGTGCTCTGACTAGTCGTGTTGTGTTTCATGCAGCCGAAGGTGAGCTGATATCACGTTGTCTTTGATCTACCTATCTCATCACCAGCATCTATATCATTACTCAAAATAGAAACAAGAAACACAGACGACCCTATCAGCAAGTAAGACAGATCTTCTTAGCAATAAACAGGCGTCTCCTAGATCTTGACTAGCATAGCCCTAGGCAGATACTGGAGTTGTTTATCGTCGTGTTAGTTCTCATGAGATCAGTGTCTTCTTTTCTTTTCATCTCTTCACACGCATATCACACTAACAGTATATTCTCTTGTTGGTGACTTTTCTTCTGGTCTTGCTTTCCTCAACTTTACCTTCATCTAGTCATGTGCCGTTAGCCATTCTCACCCTCGTATAACCATTTTCATTCCATCCTCTTCACTTCCTCTCCATAAGTTTCTCTTCTTTCTTCTACTTATCCATACCATTCTTTTCCATCCCTATCTCACCCTCTTATATGTCATAACATCTACGTTTCCATTACAGCTTCACTTTCATCATACTAACACACCCATTTCACGTAGTTTCGTTTAACACTTACCCTAATTTGGTATAGTCTTCTTATATTTGTACAACACTCTTCATCTCATCGGATAAGCCACATAGCAACAACACATTCATTTGGGTTTCCATTTGACATTCTCTTGTATCATTGTCCCGGAGTTTTGCCTTTGCCAACTCTGCCAAGTCTCGAATCATAACACCTATCACCCTAGGTCTGTGATCTCGTCCCCGGATCATTACCCTCCAATGTCATCCTTTACCTCGGCAAACGACGGACGTACGCCGTCGAACCCGCCATCAACGGAATCAGATTTCTCATGGTTGTAAGTCTTCATTCTCTCTCTGTCTCTGGGATGTGTATACCTATATCCACGATGTTGCCTCTGGCAAAAACACGTTGGAGATCTCCAGCTAACACCAGCGACAGAAAACCACATGCATCATTTGCTGTCATTCTTGTGGGGGGAAAATGAAACCGCATTCGGTATACAGAAGGATCTACTTGCCTCGTCTTCCAGCTTCTTTCGTCATCATTTCGCGTTAGTTTCTCAGGAAACTATAGAGCATGTCATCAAGCTGCCCAAGCTAAGACCGGAAGTCTTTGCTCTTGTGCAACACTATCTGTTTATGCGTGATGTTATTCCAGAAGAAGAACTGCCCACATTTGAACTACTAATAGCTCTTTGGCAAACAGGAAAAGACCTGGATATCGATGGTCTCTGTGAACACACCATCGAAGCCATGTGTTACGTGCGAGAGAAAACAGGTCGAATTCCAGCAGCACCGTTGATAGTCAGAGTATGGGAAGAGACTCCCAAAGGTTCTGATATAAGGGAGCTTCTCTTAACGTGGGCAGCCGAGTTCGTTCGCGATGCAGATGACAAGTCTGACTTTGTAAATGCGTTACCAAAAGATGTTCTTGGTGAACTAATCATTCTCATGACTCTTCTGAAAGAACGAAGTGTCCCTGGGTATCCTCAACATGCCGTCGATGACGACCAGAGGGCCCATAAGCGAGCTCGCGGGACATCTATCCACGGGTCATTAGGAGGTGACGCAAATCCTCGGAAGAGACGTCCGAGCTTAACAACATCTACGCCGAGACCCAACATGCTCAAGAAGACATTCGTGCCCCCAAGCAGTGTCTATACTGAGCCAAAACGCCGCTTCAGCGGTATGCCAAAGGTCCCCCCCTGGACCCGACCAGAAGGTCAATTTCTGTGCAGATCTCTTACACCGTATGCTGTCCGGTCCTGGTAAGTTGAAGTTGAATTGATGATAGTGAAGACAGATGTTTAGATTCGCATTGTATCTATTCGTACAGGTGGTTTGATAAGCTAACACAATGTAGGTTTCTGGACACGTTTGGTAAAGCCTTTCAAACAACCCGTTGATCCAACAGTAGATGGTGTACCCGATTATCTTGAAAAAGTCACGTCGCCAATGGATCTCAGCACGATACGAATGAAAATGGAGCGCAACGAGTATAAAAGCTCGGATGAGTTTGCTGCGGATGTACGGCAGATATTCGCAAACTGTTATGCATATTGGAAAGAAACAGACCCAATCTACATCGACTGCAAGAAGTTTGAGCGCACATTCGAGGACAAATTCAGTGAAATGCCCAAATGGATAGCCAAGATGGACGGGCCTGATTTATGAAAGTGAACAGGCGTGAGCCGGTGTAGAAGCCCACATGTACCGTTGCATATCGTCCTTCTAGCGAATGGCCTTTGATGTCTTCGATATGTTAGAGTGGTAGATAGACCTCTGGAGTTGGAATCTCGACTTACAAACAAGAGCATTGGTGGCCAAGTTTCAGCCGCCTTAGGACTATGTTCATTGTTTTGTACGAAGGCTAGTAGTGATATGGGTTAGATGATTAGCCATCTTATACGTTGACTGACATGATACTTATTAGTATAATGATAATAAAAGATAACTGTACTTGGATTGTTTAGTGAATAGACGTACGGAAGTGGATGGGAACTCACTATAACATTTATATAATCTCAAATTAACTAAGGTCCAGCTCTAGAAATTTTTATTACTAACAATGTCATGAGCCGGTAGAAAGACTAGAGATGAATTTACTCGAATACTCCATTCATATATATCCTTGTCGATGTTGTTGCCGTACGTGAAACCAGCTAACAGTACATAATCATGAAAAAGAGGACGTGCCAGTGTTGATTTGATGATGAAGCAGTTTAAGAAGCGCAGACTTAGGCTAGTCATAGCTTAAGCTTTCTTCTTAGTGTCACCCACTACCAAGACTCCATAATGAATTGCGCGAAGAGATAGAGAGTCTCTAACTTGTGGTGGATCGTTGACAAGGCGCAGTTCAGAATGTTTATTGGCAGCTCGCTCAGGGTTAAATTGGATTTCAAAAGAGGTTTCCTGAGGGCACGAAGAAGAAGAATTGGATGAGTTGTTCATTGTGTTGTCGGATGCCGTTGTGGGACAGAGCATAAAAAGGTAACAATGACGGGATGGGGAGCAGAATTATGCTGTAATTTTTGATTGACGAGGTAGCAAAAAATAGAAGGAAAGCCTGTAATAAGGATATATCCTCACTAATGTAATAAATAAAGTATTATAATAGTTCTCCTCACTATTTTTGGAAGACCAAAATTGCAAGAACGCCAAATGCAGCGGGAGTAGCCACACTTTATAAGCTTTTTTTTTCTATTAGTCGGGTGGTTTGCTCTTTCTTCCATCATCAACCACATCGAACCTTGTTAACTCAACATTAAATTCCATCAATTGAACAATGAATTCTACCATTTCAGCTCCAGAAGCTGTTCTTCCAGAACCTAAAACCTCTCGAAGAATTAGGGTATGCTAATAATTCACCCCCCTTTCTTATCCTCTCCATTGTTTACGACACACCATGACTTATGATACAATTTACACAGCCTCTAGATCCCAACGTCGTAAACAAAATCGCAGCTGGAGAGATCATTATTGCGCCCGTCAACGCGCTCAAAGAGATCATCGAGAATTCAGTTGATGCTGGATCTACGGCTCTTGAAATAACAGTTAAAGAAGGAGGCCTTAAACTGTTGCAGTTAGTTGATAATGGAAGCGGCATACAAGTAAGTACATGTTAACACCCTCGTAAATCTATCACTCAACATCAAAATCGGACTTCAGTATAGTTTTGCCTTATCCGCCTTGTCTTATTCTGCCTTTTTTTTGCCTTTTTGCCTTAATTATTATTTTCCGCCACAGAAGCCCTTCTTATTCTCTTTTTTAATTCATTAATCTTATGGAGCTATAGAGCTATGAAGATATCTTCTCGTTCTCTACTTTATGAGTGACATTATATTAACCAATATGTGCTAGAAGATGACCTTGCTATCCTATGCGAACGGCACACTACCAGTAAATTATCTGCCTTTAAAGATCTAGAATCTATCGCAACTTATGGCTTTCGTGGTGAGGCGTTGTCAAGTATCAGTCAAATCGCCCACCTGACTGTGACTACTAAGACTCAGAGCTCGCCTGTTGCTTGGCAAGCTGTCTATCAAGATGGCAAACCAGCTTCTGCTAAGCCCGGCCAGTCAGCCGAACCTAAAGCTGTAGCTGGTCGTGTTGGCACTACTATCAAAATTGAAGATATGTTCTACAATATACCAACCCGACGTAGAGCCTTCCGGTCGCCTGCTGAGGAATACAACAAGATCATAGACATGGTAGGCAAATACGCAGTTCACTGCTCACATGTCTCCTTTTCGTGTCGAAAGCAAGGCGACAACTCTTCAGGCATATCCATCGTTGTGAACGCAACCAAAGTAGATCGTATTCGCCAAATACACTCGTCTGGAGTGGCTGATGAGCTAGTTGAGTTTTCGGTCGAGGACGCTCGCTACGGTTTCAAGGCGAACGGCTACAGCACCAACGCCAACTACAGTGGCAAAAAGACGGTTCTCTTGCTCTTCATAAATCACCGCTGTGTAGAATCAACAACTGTACGGAAGGCTCTAGAGCAGATGTATCTCCCTTATCTTCCAAAAGGAGGCCACCCCTTCATCTATCTCAGCCTTGAGGTTGAGCCTAGTCGGGTGGATGTCAATGTTCACCCTACAAAGAAAGAGGTACACTTTCTCAACGAAGAAGAAATCACACAGCTGATATGCAGTTCAATAAGCAACAAGCTATCAGATCATGATAAAAGCCGGACATTCATGACACAGACGCTTCTGCCTAGACTAGTTGGTTCATCTGCTTCAGCAACGGACAAGGAAGAAGCTTTGCCTGAAAACGCGGCGTCTGCTCCGTCAGCTAAAAAAAGGCGTTATTCTAATAACCTTGTTCGGACCGATAACAGCGCTCGAAAAATCACAACAATGTTCCAGGTCAATCAGCTTCATAGTGAACTTCAAGGCAACCTCAGTGGCGAAGCGAATATGGAAGAGTCTCCATCTAGTATGCCAGACTATCAGTTGAACAACAAGGAACCTACGAAATGCAGCCTCCGCAGTGTCAAGGAACTACGGGCAGAAGTTCGCAGTGATTCGCACGCCGAGCTGGCAGATATAATCAGCAATCATACATTTGTAGGCGTTGTAGACGAAGCGAAACGCCTAGTGGCTATCCAAAGTGGCGTCAAGCTCTATCTCATTGACTACGGTATGGCATGTTTTGAATATTTCTATCAGGTTGGCCTCACAGACTTTGGCAACTTTGGGTCAATAAAATTCTGCCCAGCACTAGACATTCGTGCCTTGTTGACTCTAGCAGCCAGATCCGAGGCAGAATCATGTGGCGCAGGATCTAGCCAGGTGTTCGATTCCACTGCTCTAGTCGAAAAGGTTGCAGCTCAAATAATAGAGCGCCGGGAAATGTTACAAGAGTACTTCTCTTTGGAAGTAAGTCCGGTAGGAGAACTTGTGTCGATTCCTCTCCTTATTCGAGGCTACACACCCTCTATGGCCAAACTACCGAGATTCTTACTTCGGCTAGGACCCAGTGTGAACTGGAATGAGGAAAAGCCATGCTTCGAGACATTTCTACGAGAACTTGCAATGTTCTATGTACCAGAGAAACTACCAGCGCTTCCCCACGATAAAGAGGCCATTATGACTGAAGATATTGACGAAGCTGTAGCAGCTCGCCGGAAGAACCTCCGATGGTCACTTGAGCATATTTTGTTTCCGGCGCTAAAATCACGGATGGTGGCCACTCAGGCACTAATGCAACAGGGGGTTATAGAGATTGCGGACTTGAAGGGCCTCTACCGCGTGTTTGAAAGGTGCTAGTGCTATAGAATAAACATGGTTGATTGCTTAGTATTACTTTACAGTTATAGATACATACATAGAGTGATCACAACGGCAGTCCTTGTATAAGGTTAAATTGTGACATGTGGCATTTGGATATATAGATAGGGTTAGGGTTTTAAAGGCCTTATGAGGCTATTTTCCTTGCTTTTCTTGTATTTCATCAGCAACAAAAACGCAATATTTGCCACTTCATCGCAACCTCCTTTTTTAGATTTGAGAAAAGCTCTATTTGCTTGCATTTTTAGGCACCAGCTTTAATCACTTAACCAAAGCTTATTTTTTCTTTCTTAATTTTTTTTTTCGCTTGTTAGCCTTAATCGTTGCTAAAACGATGTCAGATATAAATCAGCAGCCAGTACCGAGACGTAACCCTTTCTGCGGGATTTACGAGCCTTCGGAGACGGGATCTACTACCGAAGATGTAGATAATCGTAGAGAGGAAGACAAGTATGTCGGTTGTACAGCAGCGCTTGGTTTCAATAGGATAGTTGGCGCTGTGCATGTTGACGATGTTATCGCAAGGTAAGCCTTGATTTCTATCTCTTGTTACTTACATTTTATCAGCAGTAAGGCCATGCGAGATCACCTGAAGCAATTTTTCAATAAATATGCTTTCACATGTGAAATCCAGACCCAAGAATCCGATCACCGAGTCTAAATTAGGTTTAGTGTATAAGCTTGAAACAAGACGACAAGTCACACATTCGCCTTGGGCGAACAAAATAAAACGCCTTGTTATTTGGATAAATTATAATTGTATAAAAATATACACTGACCATGAGTTTACCAGTGACGTAAATCGGAACCCCTTTTTTGTCCAGCCATTATTTGGCCCTCTCTTGGTCCAAAACGAAGCCTCTGATGCTCGTGACCACTGCGCTAACGAACGAAGTATGCCTTATCTCTTTTCTACAGGAAACTCTGACCTGATAAGTAATCTAACTGATGACTGACTGGTTTGTACCCAAGCTTTTCTGTCGTATGTCAAGCTATCAATGTATACAACTGTAGTCTCGGTAGCTATCGTTCTATCTTTCCATCTCAAATCAGAGCCGACGGAGTTAGAACTTAAGATCGCAACTCCCCTTGGAGGCATATTCTGGGCCTTGTCTGTGGCTGTGCTTTTAGTCGGCCTTGCCAACTATATTGGTAAGCGAGGCTGTTCTTGTCCGGCAGACAACTGTCACCCCCTCCATTTTAAAGTGTGCGTGGTATGTGTATCGTGTGTATCGGCTAACGATTCACGCTTTAGATACGTGTAACAAATATGGCAAAAAGACTGCCTTGGTCCAGACTGGGTGGCGCACACAACTGGTCATTGGCATGGTTGGCGTGTGTATTATGGCTACATGTGTAGTGCTATTGGTTATTGGCAAGATATCGGACCGTGAAGACGCAACATCGAGCTTGTTGGCCATGCTTGATGGTTGAACAACCGATCTCGAAAATCTGCTCGATAACGTAGAGCGCCAATATTGTCACCAGAGACAGCATAACCCCAGGTCTTAATGTGTATGTACAGATATGTATCATCCTATGTTTTAATGTAACTATAGGTATTCTATCAACGAAGAGACAATGAAGAAAAAAAAAACAATAATAGTGAACCCTAAAAATGCAACAAAGGCTTGCATCAAACGACAAAAGCCTTTTATCATGATAACAAAGGCCGACAGAACATATCAGCTACAGAAGCTGGCAGACGTCCAACCAAAGGCTCTAAAGGCTCGCAATCTCCATGCTCAGTCCGGAACTCTTTCAAGAAGTCCCGTGCTTGCGAGTTAAGCTCTGATATTCTAACTTGGTTTCCCTCCCAGTCTAGAATGGCAACATCGCTGAGTGATGGTAGCGTGCTGTCATACAATGTATCCAGACTGGTTACCAGAGAGCCCTTGTTGAGACGTACGATGTCGCTATTTCCACGATGGCGGATGGATTGTTCAACGCCAATATCGGTCACTTCGTCGATATACTCTTCGGGTGTTTGAAGGAGTTCGTTGTGTATGGCTGCTACGGTACTGGCAGTGCTGAAGCTAGGATAAAGAGTGACATATCCACGAGCCCGTGATAAAACTAAAAAGTACTCTAGCCATGAAGGCAAAGACTTGTCGATATGATTAGGTAGCGCGTTCTTGGTGCTGTGGAGATTCACTATCTCGGATACAAGTTGGTGAGCCTCAACCCATTTGTCACCGAAGATAAGCACGGCATTGCTGTTCGGCGCTTGCCATAGGAATGACTCTTCGACACGATCACCGTTACGACCGCGAATCAGGTTCTGCGGATGCTCAAAGCCGCTTCTACCGTTAAGGTAAGTCACTGGGTAATCCATGCTAATGCCAAGTAATCTCGCATCCCAGGACTGCGCGACAGCTTCATGTGAGTAGTGGTAGTACAGCATAGAAAAATGCACGTGATGGAAGAAATAGCGCGACACTTCAGCATTGGGCGAAAGCAAAAGCACATGAGCCAACTTGGTGTTCGCCGGCCAGAACAGCTCCATGAACCGCTCAGCGCTCTCAACAGAGGTTGTATGGCGGCGAGTAATGCGATGTCGGATAGTTAGCATCTGAGGTCTCATGGGATCTGAGGTTTTGGCCGGAGGCCATTGGAAGTCCTTGAGATATTCGCTGGCTATACTATCGATGCTCTGCGGGAGTTCAATGGTGAGATGGGGTAAAGGTATACCGGAAAAGTCAACACGGGAAAGAGATTGCAGCAGACGAATCAAGCTACCTGCACCATTAGGAGGAGCTTGAATGACGATATCAACACTAGCGCGGCTCCATTTTGACAAAGCCTCACTGTCAAGCTTAACGAGGAAATCCATCGTCTGCTCCGAGTTCTCGGGGAGCTCGATGATCTGGATATTTCTTTCTCGGGCATAACTACGGAAGCCATTTAGAAAGAAGCCCTCCTCAGCAGAAGAGGAATCCACAATTACGACCTGCGGGTGCATATAGTTGTTTATGTGATCTATGACTATAGTTAGTATATGTGCAGATATAGACGAATGGTATTCTGGAATATTGACATACGCAAAGCTCTCAAAGCTGCCATTTGCATACGCTGCGTCGTCGATATCGTGGCAAAATCTGGCCGAGCATCGTGGAAGATGACTTTGCAACCTTCATCAGCACCATTGATTTGGCGCAGAGCGTCTAGAGGAAAGTCGTCTTTGCTGACTAGCGCGAAGTGGACGTAGCTCTTAAGCTCATCGCCCATCTTACACGCAAGAGGGATAAGTTTTGCAGCGCTGTGGTGACTGCCAGCCGCGAATAGGACATTCTTATTCTTTAGAGAGGAACCTCTCGTTTTGCCTATGCCTAGAATGGTGTGTGCCAAGTTCACAAAGCGGAATGGTCCATTGTAGGATTCTTGACTTGGCGACACGTTTGCCAAGCCTGTGTCTTCCTGCGCAGATAGTTTATCTGAGCTAGACTTCACGAGAGAGTCTGACGCCGGAATATATGGCCTCGATGGCGTATTTCCATCAAGCTGTGAACTGCGGTGATTCCAGAGGCTCCCTGATCGTGAGCTTTGAATGTAGTGGCCCTTGGCAGATTGTCCATACGGGCTATTGGCCGGGTGTGGACTAGTAGTGATGGCCTTGAAGGCAGCAAAGACCACAAAGGCACCAAAGGCGAGAATGGCCATTCGCCGCATAGAACGCTTTTGAGGACCTCGTGAACCGGCAGCGGCCCATGTAGTGGAAGAGCCGGCACTGGCACTTGTGCGACGAGGGAGGTCATCGTTCTTCTTGCCGAGGTCGTCGGTTGTGGAGAAGAAAAGGCCGGCCATGGTGATCGGGTGGCGGCTCGGAGTAGTCGAGATTTTGATGTTGTGTATAGATCGTGATCTGATGTAATGCTAATGGGATGCTAAAGGAGCAAAAGAGATGGACTATACCATATGTATGTATATGTATGTCGATATCGATGTAGAGTATATATAAAGCCTGATCTGAAGCTAATTGCAGCTGATGGATGGAAGTATCATGGTCTCGATAATGCTAGAGCAGACGTCTCGTCTCGTCTCACATGACGTTGTTGAACAACAGCTAGAAATATGGAAATGCGAAGTTGGAAGACTAAACAAATATGTTTTGCTGTTCGCTGATGCCGAAGCCTATAGTACCGGCTGTAGTGGATGCCGTAGTATTTCTAGTGGGTTTGTAGCGGATTTGTAGTCGCATAGCGGAAGCTTTGACGCTATAGTGACCCCCGCGACACTCTTACTAGCTCGGTGAACGCCTATTAAAGGGAAGCTAGCCTTGATTTGGAGCAGCGTTTATAGTTGTATTGTGGGCTAAGTTTGGATACGTGTTTGAAGGGGATATTTCTGGATCGTACATGAGAAAATAGAGTCAAGATATCATGATAGAGTGATATCAATCGATACTCTGTCGTTACATTATGAAGCTGCCAGAATATATACTGATCTGGACTTTAGTTTTGTGGCTGAAAGATAATCGTGGCAAAATAAACGCCACACTTAGATAACCCACCTGCCATCAATGCGAACAACATCACAACGTATCCTATGCTTTCATATTTCTACCATGATATATATATATCATAGCCAGTATTCTTTATATTTCACCCTTATATAGGATATATTAGGCCTCCCCTAGTGCACCTTACCCTCTATATCATGGCTGCCATCCAAGATCCCGGCCACCTTGCGCCGCCATCCCGTAGCGATACTCCAAATCGACGCCCACCACAACCATTGCACCTGACAATCCGCTTCTCGAACACAGCGCCAGACATCGATCTCGATATTCCCAATCCACGTACCGTGCGCGTAGCAGCTCTTAAGCGTCAGATCCGAGTTCAACTGCCTGAACAAGATGCCAAGAAAGCGCTGCGCTTGATATATCAGGGTGCCATGCTGGCAGATGCTGCGCCATTGTCCACCGCCATAAAGCCACCACCACCACCGCCCATATCGTCGACAACACCAGATCCAGAGGATGAATCGCGGGGACGAGGGAAGGGCAAACGGCCAGTTTCTCAGCAGCGAGTGTATGTGCTGGTTTCACTCGGTGCCTTATTATCTGATTCAGCCCTGGAGGCTGAAGATACGCTCGCAGCTTCGGCTGCTGATACATCAAGCGATAATCCAGACTCCGATCCGTCCCTAAGCGACACCGACAGTCCGGAATCTGCAGCTCGCCGCGCTGCCTCTCCTAGGGCGCAAACACCGCGCGGCTTCGATCGTCTTCTCGACGCCGGCCTAGCTCCCGCAGAAGTCAACCAACTCCGTCTCCAGTTTCAATCCATTCAAGAAGCCCGATTCACCCGTGATGCCATGCCCTCACCAGACTCTCTACGGCGCATGGAGGATGCTTGGATCGATAGTAACGCAAGTGGTGCTGTTGCGCCAGCTCGCGGAGCAGATGGTTCAGATGGCGCTGATGGGCCATTCAATGAGGACCCGAGTGTCGAAGACTCTGTAGATGCGCTCCTCAAAGGACTCGTACTTGGTTTCTTTTGGCCGCTGGGATGTCTTGCCTGGGCCTTGCGCGAAGATGGACTATGGAGTAAACGCAGACATTACTCGGTATGGGTCGGCGTTGTACTCGCCTTGAGCGTGGGAATCATGCGCGCTTTGGGCGGAGAAGGCGGCATGTATTAGATCACCATGCCGCTATTGTATACGACGAGTATGGCTTTGATAGCGATGCGGCGTCAGACAACGTGCGATGTCTTAACAATAGCCTAGTATGTGCTACTGTATTAGCCGTACATTGTAGCCTGGCGGGATAGAGGCCTTCGTGTGGTAGAGTATCTGTGCTGTCATATTATAGAGATTCTGCACATATATGAAGTTGACTAGACCAAGACTAGATAGATATCCGGGTTTCACAGTACCGATGACGAAGGTCGATAGGTCGTATCATTCATTGTATTATATTTATATTGTGCAACCATATATCTAACTATGACGTCTTACAAGTTTGTGCACTAAATTCTGCTGTATAATTCAAGTGGTAGTATTTTACTAGTATTTAGAATTATTCTATGAAACTTTTGGTAATGTATCTATCTAGAAGGCGACCTCGTTCCTAGGGATATCTTTCCACCTCTGCAGGTCCTTCTTCTTTACACAATATAGACATAACAAGATAAATAAGATGACAACAACAACCCTAACAGACTCCCTAGAACAAGATGCCCAAAACTTTGCCATGGCAAAAGATGTACGCTACTAGAAAGTAGCTGTCTCTTTATATGATGAACAAGTAGTAGTAGCCACTACTACGACATGTGCTATGACTAATGCAGAAAAGAAAAGAAAAAAGAAAACACCCTCCATACGAAGTCATTACAGAGACACACAGAGACACATACCTCTAAGAGTATATAAGATTACATAGCATCACAGCTTAGATCTATAGGTACAAACTCTGCGCGGCCACAATGTCCCGCTTAAGCTTATTTAGTGACTCTTCGAATTTCTTAGTCAGGTCGTCACTGCCCATGACACGACTAGCTTCGGCCATTTGACGAAGAAGTTCTTCGAGACGACGGAAGTGACGGATCAGGGAACCTTCGTAGGCATCGGTTATTTTGCTATAGGTTATATTAGTATATTAAGCGTAGTTGTTGAGGTGCAGATGGAAACTCACCAGATATCGATAAAGGGGCGGCCTTGACACCATGCGTATACAGTGTCCATGAGTTGCCATTTCAGCTTGCCAACGTACTGCTCCACATCTATATCGAGCTTACTCTCCTGCGATACCTTGGCAATATGGCGAGCCTTAATCACAGCCTCGCGATAAGGCTTATCAAGCGGTTCCTTAAGGGGATCCGCAGTCACCTTCTCATCGAAGACGAAGATGGACAAGACAGAAGCACACAGCTCAGGTGTCAACTCGTTGAAGAAACGATCAAACAATAATTCAGCAAGTAGCAGCTCGTGACCTTCAGTTGATGAGATTTCACAGGCGACACGGCCTTTTAACTGGACGACTTCATTCTCATTGATGAAATCAAGACGGCGTAGAACACGCATACGGGCTTTAAGCTCGTCTAGCTGGCCGATAGTATTCGCTTGCACGATAGCCTTCTTCTGCTCCTTGATACGCTCACCGAGACGTGCCTTGGCGGCGTATTTCTCCCAAGCGGCTTCGAGACGCGGTGACGAATGCAGTGGGTTGGCGGTTAGGCGAGCCTCCAGTACCTCAGTCTTGCGCAAAAGCTTCTTGAATGAGTCGTCGCGAATCTCCATGTGAGCGATAGGATCGAGCACTGGGATACCGTCAGGAAATCGGCGCACAATCTCCTTGAGATGAGAGTTGATGGGTCCGGTTGCCGGAAGAGCATCTAGAGCCTTGGGCTTCAGCTTGATCTGACTTAGAGCTTTGACACAAGTCAGCAGGCACGACACACGCTCCAAGCGCATCTTGCCACCGTTTTTCTGAGGCCGCAATTCCTTAGGGAACGGCAGACCAGGGTTCGTAGCAGAAGGCTCGGGACTCTCGGCATCGACTGGCAACACTACGTCTACCAGGTAAGCTTCCTGAGGAGGATAGTCCGGCTCACCCATCTTGGGAGCACGGCGCTCGACAAGGTTCACAATGACACCCCAGCCGTAGTCGTTGCCATCATGTAGAGTAGAAGGATCAGCGGATGAAGGGTCGAAGATGCGGACAAGGCGGCCTGGAGTCAGATGGCCCTTGCAGATCTCGGGCAGCTGCATGACAGCAAGCATGTCGCGGCGGTAGACATTGATCTGTTGGCGGATAGTGTAGTATTCCTTGATAGCGGCTTCATCTGGAATGACGAGGCTGTCACGCTCGTGCTGGAATTCCATCATATCCTTCTCCAAAGCTGGCAGAGATGCCGTGTTTTGGAACTGGTAGAAGCAGTTCTTCAGCATGAACTCGGGTGAAACCGATTCAATACGCAAGAGATTGAGGATCATGCTGTAGCCGAGGTAGAAGGCGGATACTAGACGATCGTGTTCACCAACAACAACCTGGCGGGCAACATCAGGGTCCATGGAGTCATCGAATAGTGTAATGACGATACCGCGCAAATCCAGACCACGACGACCGGCACGACCACTCATCTGGACATACTCAGAAGCAGAAAGTGGTCTGCGTCCGGTACCGTCAAACTTCATGATGGATGTGAAAACAACAGTCTTGGCAGGCATGTTCAAACCAATAGCAAACGTCTCGGTAGCGAAGAGCACCTTGATAAGGGACTCCTGGAACAGAATCTCAATGACTTCACGAAGGATAGGGAATAATCCGGAGTGATGGACACCAATACCACGCTCCAAAAGAGGGAGGATACTCTTGATACCAGAAAGTTCGCGGTCAGCTTTGGGAAGAGTCTCAATGGCGTTGCGGAACACGAGGCGCACTTTGTCGCGCTCACTGTCATCGTTGAAGCTGTACTTGGAGATCTGCATAGCAAGAGCTTCACACTCGCGCTTGCTGAAAGAGAAGATGATGGCAGGGTCGAACTTCTTCTGGACAATCATCTTGACGATCTTTTGGACATCATTTCCATTGTCAGACAGGTTGCCGCCACGGCTCTTCTTCTTGCCGCCGGCACTTTGTGGACCACCTTCGAGAGACTTCTTTCTTTCGTCGATGAGCTCGAGGGCTTTGCTGAAGTTGGCCTCTTTGAAGTTCTTCTTCTCGTCTACCACCAGTAGCATACAGTCACTACCAGCAGGATAGAAGTAGTTTCTCAGTGGCGTAGGACGGAAATCCGTGTAGACAACGTGACACGCTTGATGATGGATTTTTGCGATCCATTCGGCAAACTGGAAAGCGTTCGGAATAGTGGCAGACAAGAAGACATAGCGCACCTTATCAGGAAGCAGAATGATTGTCTCTTCCCAGACGACACCACGAGTCTTCTCTCTCAGATAATGAACCTCGTCGAAGATGACCCAGGCGACCTCACGCATAATCTCTGAGCCACGGTACAGCATACTCCGAAGAATCTCAGTTGTCATGACCAAGCAGGATGCCGTTGGGTCGGTGGTGACATCACCTGTGATAAGACCAACGTCACCGAAGAGTTCCTTGAAATCTCTGTACTTCTGGTTACTCAGCGCCTTGATGGGTGAGGTGTAGATCACACGTTGGTTGCGCTTCAAGCACTGAGCAATAGCATATTCGGCCACCACAGTCTTTCCGGCAGAGGTATGCGCAGCGACAAGAACACTCTCATCACGCTCGATGGACGCTACCGAATAGGCCTGGAAGGGATCCAGCTTGAAGGGATATGTACGTGCAGGCTCTGCTGGGGGCTTATGTTGTGACATGGGAATGTACTCATATTCGAGATCCGGCGGCAGAGCCACTTGATGCGCAATGTTGTGTGAGAGCTTGATAGGACCGTTCTCGTCCGTTTCTGTGTCGCCATTGCCACCAGAAGCATTGCCGCTGGCAGCGCCTGCAGTCGCATCTGGATCGGCGTCAACTTGACGCTCGGCAGCAGTTTCGAAGGTGTCTGTCAGCACAGCATCGGCCTCGTCCTGCTTCTTGCGGCGCTTATCGCTGTGTTTCCGGTCCGTCTTCTGGCTGTTTAGGCTGAGCTTTGCGCTTTTACTAGTTAGAGAACCGCCGTCGGCACTGCTGTCAGATGGCTCGGCGCTGGAGTCTCGTGAATGGCTGGAATTTGGCGCTTCGTTATCTGAGGACTCGCTATCGCGGGCTACAGCCTTGCGCTTGTGGGATGTCGAGGACTTGGGAGAAGGGTCGAGAGAAACGGTGGGCTTAGAGGCCGACTCGGAGATGTCATCTTCATCGGAACTGACGTCGTTGCCGGGCACCTGCTCGAAAACATCGAACAAGTCATCCATGATGGGCGGTTAGAAGCGATCCCACTAGTTGTAGAGTTGATAGAGGAGAGCTATAAGGCAACAAGCTATGGACGCCTGTTGTAATGCAGAGTTCCCAGATAGCTTGGTTGGGACCAGCGATGGCGGGACAAGTGAGGCGGCCAATATCCTAGGGCAATATTATTGAAATGTCGAAAGAAATCTCCGACTTTGCGATTTATTGCGATAAGCACAGCAACAAAGGTGATAGAACAAGCCTAGATATTAAACCGCTAAAATAGGCGTTAAAAAAAGATGGTTGGTGTAGATTTTAGACTTTGTAAATAATCCCAATTTTTGACTTTTTTGAACTTTTTTTTTCTGCAGTTGCGCGGTGAAGTTAGCCCGCCCGCCAATCGCCCGTTTTGGATAATGTACCCACTGTACAGTTGTTACATAAGCATCGCCTTTACATAAGTAGCAGCCGTCAATTGAGAGCCGTTGATTGGCTGCCGTGCATTTTTAAAGCGGGGCACATCAATTCGAGAAGCCCGCCTATGATCTGACATTAAAGTGCGATGGAAAGTGAAGCTTTGTATTTAATCACGACGTTATTCTTCCCAAGTGATTGACCCTCTCCCCTCCCAAATAGGTACATATCTCCTATAAAACGAATATATCTCTTTTGCTTAGTTTCAGACGCAATATCCCGTCCTAACTGGCCCGCATTGGACTCCAAGTTGCACCTCACTAACTCAGGCATTGTTTTGTCGCCATCGGTAGATTTCGATACCTCGTTCAAAACCTTCAACATGTTCGCTGCTGCCCGTTCTCAGGTTTCTGGCCAGGTCGCCAGACGCGCCTTCTCGACTTCGCGCGTCCAGATGAGCTCGCCTTACCACTACCCCAGCGGCCCCCGTTCCAACCTGCCCTTCAACACCCAGTCGAAGTGGTTCGGCCCCAGCTTTATCTTATACGCCATTGCCGGCTTCGGCGCGCCTTTCTTCATTGCCAGTACGTGACCAGGCCCTACTATACGCATATCATATATGTCTTCCGCTTTCGTTCCGCATAGCATGATTCCGGCGGGCAATTGGTCCAATCATGTCAGCCGGCTGCCATCATCTAAGGTTATCCGGACGGATGGAAACCGGAATTCTCGGCATTGCTGGCGTCTATTGATGTGAACCCATTTATGGCAAATACTAATATCATGTCTATCTTTACAGTCTACCAGACCAACAAGTCCAAATAAGTTATTTGACTGCTTGGTTGTATAACCGATGTCTTTCGGAATGTTAGAGCAAGTATGCTAGACGCTGAGGTAGTAAGAAATAGAAGCATCACTACAGAGCCTATACTATAATATAGATGCCGTATTTTCATATATCATCTGAATGTCATACACCAAAAAGCTACAATGTTCAAGTGATACCTCAACCCTTCATCACAGTCATATACCAAATTATCTCTATCCATCTTAATGTAATGGTACATGAGGATATATTTATTATTCGTTACTATGGTCTTGATTTCTATCTATCCTCCATTACCGAATACACCGGTCCATTGTGAATTATATGGCGGCGTTATTCCATGCTGAGAGAATCTATCTCTTCTTTCAATTACATTTCGTGTAAATTGTTCCAAATGCAGAACTTTGGTTTCGCTCAGATTCCAACGCCTTTTGAAATCAGAATACACCGTGAGAACATCGGCTTCCTCGCCACACTTCATGAAGGCACGCAAAGCCCACATTACCATCCACGTCTCGATATAAACGCCGCTTACATTGGTGTCTAGTGCCGCCATTAGTGCGGCGGATACGCTACGTAGGCGTTCTAGGTTGAACTCTGAATCTGAGAAAGAGTTTCCGTGCCGAGAAAATGCCTCGAACAAGCTTACGAATATTCGGCCGTCCATCGGTATCTTGAACTGCTGCATGTCGTCTAGAAAGCCAGCTACTCGAGCCATAGACCCAACACGTACAGCATAGTGTTGTATGAGAATTCGAAATGTACGGGTATCTGGAGCAAGCGGAGAGCCGGCTTGCATGGTAGCCCGGAAAGGTGGGTGTCTCTGAGCCAGTTTAGTCCACATCATCAAGACTTTAGTAATAACACGGCGAGCTCGATAGTCTACTGGAGGTGGACATAAAGTCTGGTTACTGCGGCTTTTCATGCGCGCATATGTGAACTCAGCGGCAGCTTCTTCGCCAGAATTCAAGAACCCCGAGATGACGCAGTTCAGCACAATGGAGTCTACCATTTGTTCAGACATTACCATGTCCTTGTAAGCCGCTCGCACTCCATCACTATCCTGCCTTAAGCCAAAGTAGTAGATGAGCGAGACATAATGGTAGCGGTTGAACTTAATACCCCTTGCCTCCATTTCACGATACAGCATTTCTGCCAGTGCGAAATTTCCCGTCTTTGTTGCTGAATCAAATAGCATGTTGAATGTAACCTCGTTGGCGCGTAAATCAGAGGTTGATTCCATCTCGCGCCAGATCCTCAGTGCTGCAGTAAGCCAGCTTTCGTTGATATTCCGAACATACCGTTTTGCGAAAGAGAGGCAGTGGTTCCATTCATATCTAGATAGAGATAGGCCACAGGATTTGACGTCGTCGATCAGAGCAAAGAACCGCAACATGGCTTGCGAGTTGCGCCGTTCTGGAGTGCCAAATATACGGAGCAAGCGATGCCTCATCGATGCTGATATGTGCAGCATTCGCGGCTCGGGCAGCTTTTTGTAGATGCGATATATAGAGCTGAGATTGTGACGGCTATTGTAGCGAAGCCGTTGGCGAACAGCGTACAACAGTTCAGCGTAGATATCACGGGTATGATCATTCCGCGCGACGCTCTCCTGGTAAGAAGGATAGTCATAGTCGCTAGGTCGTTCAGAAACAGTGATTCGTGGTCCGTCAGACGGGGCGTATCGCCGGAGATATGTGTCTTGGTGAAAGTTGAAGTATTCCTCGACGGGCCCGGTAGGCGTGTTATCGATCATAGATAGTAGATCGTCGATGGTGATTGCTACCTGCTTAGGCGGTTCATCATGCAAGTTGGAAGCTGCAGACTTTCGAGCAGCAGTGCCCTCGGCATATGACTCGGCAGGAGTAGCAAAAGCAGCTGCTCCTTGTGGTTTCTTGAGCTTACGAGAGCTCCAAAGCGACCGGGACAACGACGGCATCAACATCACGGACGACGAAGGCGTGAAGAAGGTGGAGAACAGCCATTGGGAAGTCTTATGGCATGTATGTCCCAGATTCGGGACGAGCCTACGGTTGGCACGGCTAGGACTAGGAACCGTTGTGGGGATCTCGTGAAGGCATGGCTGCAATGACGGAGGTTGCGGTTGCGGAATCGGTGCCCTTGCGGGCGAGCTGACTGCGGAAACAATTAGCCGCAGTGCAGTGCACGTAGTCGGCCCGTCTAGTCGAGCAGAAGCCTTCATGAGCAGGCGACCATGACATGCTCTGTCACTACAGACTGTCACCACAGACTCCCTGGCTCTGGCTTGCTCTGGCTGGCTTGCTTTTGGTCTGGATTACTTGTCTCGGGCTCTGCGGCAAGCGAGCAATGAGGTACAGACGACAATAACACCAACGATGATGGCAACAACAGCAGCAGCAGCAGCAGCAGCAGCAACGTGCAATCGGATATCAGAGAGGCCGATCTAGCCACAAAAGCTACACACAATGCGAAACAGGGCAGAGACAAAGCTTGACTTGACTGACTGTGGACCTGGCGGGCAGTCAAAAAGAGCCTGCACCTGCACTATTTTATGGAGGCTCTGCTAGCTCAACTATGACTGGCAAAGTCTTTCAGCCGTGCGGTGTTGGATTGTAATTTTTTAGTTGTAATTTTTGATTTTGGTCGTGGTCGTGGTGGGTTGACTTCATAGTAGCAGTCAAAACAAAGCCTGCGTAGAACCCCAAGCACAAAGGTATTGCTTCCACAGCTATAACTACAGATAATCGTATTGTATAACGAAATAAGCCTTGTAGGGTCCCATAAGTCCATGATTTCCATAATTTATAGGCTCTCAATCTGGGGTTTAGGCTCTAGTGGCCTCAATCGCGGGGAGACGCTACAGTGGACTAGGTCCTGCTTTGGTGGGGCTGAAATCGAAACAATCGTGTGGTTGCGCTGTAGTCGGTATATCCACGGCAAATCTATCATTCATGATTTTTTGGCCATCCTTCATCTTTGATATGAAGCTATCATGAGATGCAAGTCGGCATACAAGCAGTTGTTTGCTACTTGATCCACACACATACTAGCCGGTAAGTTCTTATAAATTTATTATGCCATCTTATGTGTCTCTCTAAAGCCATCGCCAAACTGACTTATATATCTCTCCTCCGCCAGAAATGGGTCGCCAAATACGCCCCCGAAAGGTCTACCAGGCCGTCGCCCAGAATCTCTCATCGGTTATCTTACCTAACCAGAAATTCCGTCCAACACGACCACCGTGGTTCGATGTTCTTCACAGTGTCCCGCCATCCGAGATTCTCGTCCGTCCAATCGCTGCCCAGCTCAACGAAGACCCACGTGCGGCGAAGCGTACCGGCAAGCCTCGCAACATCTTCAAACCCCAACAAATACGGTTTCCGGAAGATAGACTTCGGTCTGTATTTTACAAAGATCACCCATGGGAGCTAGCAAGACCACGGCAAATTCTGGAAACAGATGGTCGCGACTCATACAAAGTTGATTGGAGCAAGGGCGTGCGCCAAATAGGTATCCAGCTGACTGGCGAGTGGTAAGTATTGCCTTTCTACTATTTCCAATTAGTTTCACAAAGTGATATCTATCATTCTAACATAAGTGTAAAGTGTTGTTCAGCGCCAGCTCTGGCTCATGGAGAACCAAGGCCTCTCCGAAGATGCCGCATATGACACAGCCCGCCGCGAATTCTACGAAGAGCGCCAACTCGAAGAAATGCAAAAGCGCATTGCCGTTGAGGAAGCTCGCTATGTCGGTGCTTACTTTGGAAAATCTCGTCTCGAGCTTGGTATGGAACAGGAAGATCGCGCGTACGAACGCTGGAAGGGCTTGGCAGCCATCGAAACGGCCAAATTGGCAACCATGCGTTCTGTTGCTGAGGCAGACAATGAATCTGATGATGCTGCAGATGTGCAAGCCATGATAGAGAACGCCTAAGAGATCTCGGGACAAGTCGCAACGAGTTGTACTATTACGATCATCAATACCCATTTGTATAACATAAGTCGATAATATATAAGCAAGTATCGATATAGCCATGTCAAAGTACAGTCATGAACCACCTCATCATTTGATATATGTAATACAAAATAGCAAAGATGGAAATACAAGTCACAGTAACTCGGGTGAGACCCCAGAAAAAAATAATATATGTACAAGTTATCTTTCTTTTTGAGAACATACTTTTAATGTTCTGTCTAGTCATGTAAACTACTTCTCTAGTTTATATCATAACATCGACATCATGGTACATATCCCAGTTCAAAGTTCTCATTTTCTAGGTGTCGCATATGTGATAAACAGGATAGCCTAAAAGTAAGGTAGTGGGACAATCTTTTAAGACACAAACAAGTCTATCATACCTTTTACAGCTTCAAAAATGACATTCCCTTAGACAAGCAAGCCTGATAGAATAGAAACAAATCATTCTAAATTTCTATGAGGCGTGTACTTAGTGATCAAAACGTCAACAGAGTTGGTTGCAGGCAAGTGGTAACCACTAGCTGTACTTTGGACTGTCGTTGAGATTACATTCACAATTTATTCTCTCCACACCAAATTTACCCTTACCAGTAATTACAAAGCACAGAGCAAGATATTTGCCTGTGCCGTCATTGATATCAACAAGGTTTACATACTTCCAAACAAAATTTCATAACTTGATAGATTTCCGAAGCAATTCGTCATTCACCGAAGTACTCAAACCTAGTCAAAAAATAAATGATGGGCTACCCTCATGTTAGGTACATTATGATCAAAATAGTGTTAGTCCTAACAGTATAAGATTTCTACACATGTTTTAGTTATGGTTGATTGCTAGTTGATTCTAGCCTTACAAGTTTTCCTATAACATTGTATGTACATACAAGGGTCTCAGGGTTAGGCATAACACCAAGGCTATCGCATTCTTTGCAAAAGCAAACTTTTTTTTCGTTATTTAGCTTGGCACGGCCTACCAAGAGGAATTAGGGGTAAAGTATGAGTAATAGTCATGACTTTATATAGAGTCATGTATAACATGAGATCAGGCAGGGCATAACGAGACCAACAAACATGATGCCTGTGCTTGTAGAGTCACATTAATAACTCTAGTATTATATATGTAGTTGTAGAACATGATAATTAAGAAGGATCCTAGGACTAATATATAAGGGGTAATGGTTCGTCCTTTAGCTAGTGTGTTGCCGACAATAGCGTTTTTACTTTTTGAAATATCTCTTGTTTGCTTCAAACTTCCGAACCCATTGATCTTAGCATCAGATATCGTCTGCTAAACAGACGCCAAAGTATATTATATATTCACATCTACGGCGTTACTTACACAAGATGTCATATATTGGCAGACCATCGAGACTTCTCCTCTTCATATGGGTATCCTTCTGCGTTGGTGTCATGATATACGACCGTCGTATTGCCGCCGGGATATCACCAATACCTATATCATCATCTGTCGAGGTCACATTTACATCAGAGGACGAAAATGTGCCTGTGAAGAAAATCAACCTTCACGTTAACATTCACGAAGATGACAGGTACGACAACGTTCATCAAAAATTGGTCGAACCCGAAGAGGGTAAATTCGAAGATGCCGACAACATCGACTGGAGCCGGTATGCGTACGTACAATACGTCACAAATCGGGAATATCTTTGCAATAGTGTCATGTTTTTCCGGGCTCTTGATAGTCTAGGAAGCAAGGCTGCTAGAGTTATGATGTATCCACGTGAAATGATGGCGCCAGACGCTACTTGGTTCAAAAAGGGCAAAGGCTGGAAAAACTCCCAGCTGTTGATGAAAGCCCGCGATGTCTATAACGTCACGCTTTTACCGATCGAAGTACGGCGCAAAGATTCAGTTGAAGGTGAGAAGTCCCACAATCCCTATCAGCACCATCAACATCGATGGCTAGATCATCTCGTGGTTATGCTTTCCCTTAGGCGGCGCATTATGTGTTCCGTTCTGCTGCAGTGCCTCATAGGTATTATTAAAGCCTTCGGTATGTCGCCGTTAATGGTGGCTTGTTTGTCTTTGAGGATGGCATCCAAGGGTGCTATGCTAGTAACAACAGGCGAAATCCCCTGTCGATAGCCCCATGCGATTACGTTGCACTCTTCAGCACAGATCGCCGCGTGTGCACCACTTAGCTTAACCAGGATAAACTACGATATTTCGTATTGCTACTGGCCGTCTAAACTTGTTGCTCTTCATTGTTTGTTTGATTCGATAGTATTGTGTTATTACATTAGCTAACTAGAAATAATCCTTTGATTTGTAGCGGTGACATGGGCCGATTCATTCACAAAGTTGCTGGCGTTTAACTTGACGCAGTATGAACGAGTGATTTCGGTAGATTCTGATTCGTTGCTTCTAGACCACATGGACGAGCTATTCTTTATTCCAGCCAGTGCGGTTGCCATGCCTCGAGCATATTGGCTGTATCCGGAACAAGACGTCTTGAGCTCACAACTCATGGTTGTGACACCATCAAAAGACGAATTTGCACGGATCGAACGGGCAATTCATGACGGTTCAGAAAAAGAGTATGATATGGAGATTGTCAACACTCTATACCGAGATACGGCACTTGTATTGCCTCACCGCCGATACGATCTCCTCTCGGCAGAGTTCCGTAGTAAGGATCACTCACTGTATCTGAGTACAGGCGATGAATGGGATCCTACTGCCATGTACAACGAGGCCAAGATGATTCATTTTTCTGACTGGCCGGTACCGAAGCCTTGGTGGGCCATGTCGGATCGCACACGTGAGAAGTATCAGCCAGAATGTCCAGAGGGCAGCTTCAGATGCCTGGACCGAGATATTTGGAACTCTCTATACGATGAATTTTGGATGAAACGAACGATAGCCTGTGATCTGGAGATATGAGGGTACACATCCTCATTAAGCCTCTATACAGCAATGTATGTATATATGTAAGTTAGTTGTTTGTTCCTGTCTTTTGTTATTTTCTTTGTATTTATTCACTTCTAGCGGAACCTAGAGTTCCAGTTCGCAGATTTGGGACATAGGAATGAGGAATTGTAAATATTATGTAAAGATTGTAGATATCATTTCTGAATTGTATATACATATATACTAATGGCAATAAAAATAATGAAAAAAACGATACTTTTGTCTATATGTATATGGGTATCAAGATTACATAGAAGCCATGGAAAGACGTCGATATCTCATATAGAAATACTGGCGGCAGGCCTTAAATCGATTGTATGGGCTGTTGATATGATGATGTCGTTGGTCTAGTTGACGAGAATAATTTCCGAAAACGGACGGCTTGCCTGCCGAGATGCAGCAAGGCATGTAAATGTATGTACTGTGTACCTTTGGCACAATTGTAATATAGCCTCAGTGGTGCTCTTTGACCCAAAGATGATTAAAATGGAATATGTAAAGAGGTGGCTTATGGGAAGGTAGATACCACAATATCTACTTAAACAGTAGGGAGATCATCCTATTGTTACAATTAGCAACGGCTTATCATCAATTCCATCAAAAGTACAAAGCCCTACCTTGTCGTATATAACGCGGATCATGAGACTGCAACTAGGGCATACAGCGATATCTTCATCGTCGTGCAGATCAAGCAAAGCAATCTGGAATCTGTCTCCACAGGGACACGGATAAAAGTATGTCTCTAGAGCTTCATCATACTCCATATCCTCGATTTCGATCTCATCATAAACCACAACATCTTCTTCAGCCATGATGATGGTGCGTTTATCACAGGGATGATGTAGCTGATGCGAACTCTGTATCAGTGAGAACTGAATTAAGACAGTATTGGGCCTACTTAGCCGGATAATTATGCAGCACAATGGCTGGCGCACTTTGACAGTGTCGCGAGATATTGTCATGTGACGATAGCTTGTGGAGAAAAAAAAACGTTTTTGTTAAGACCCCTCCAAGTGTACGCCACACCAAGCTGTCACTATGCAGCCACGGTATGTGTGGCGTCGCCTTAAACCAAGTCCATATTTTCCCCGGACTTTAGTTTGCTAGGCCGGTTTTATTTGTACCCGTCCCGCGGCTCCTTCGTGGTTAAGCCTTGAACTACAAGGCAATTCCGATTGTCGAAAGCGGGAGTTGGGGTAATTTTCCCGTCGCTTTGTTTTATTGGAGAAGACTCTACAAAATTACCGTTCAAGACACAATAGCGCGATCACATGCCTGTAGTTACGGTTTGGGTGGCCGAACATTGCTGCCAGACTTGGCGGTACGTCAGAGCTGGTACTTTCTACTTTGGAATGGACTGCAGAAAATCAGCCGAGGAAACCTTTGCGCCCAGCTTCACAATCAGAAGCAAATGCGACACTCCGGACGAAGTTGCGTTATTCGCATTACAAGATACTTTGCAATACAATTGCAACTCATTATTCTGTTTAAATTCATTGTTATCGAGAAGTTGCATTATTTGCTTCAATCACAAGGCTAGTCCCGTGATCAATTACTTATGCGCTCTTGCCAATCTGATTACTGAGCTATCCTATCATATCTTCTGAGGCACGACATCTATTTACAGCGATAACAAAGTCGGGTTCCATATTGTTTTTTTTTCACGAAGCATTATAGACGCAACACTCTTTCTTTGTTTTATATAAAAGCAGTGAAGCCTTGATCGGTTACCGAACTTGGAAGATATTTGCCATTCTATATTCTAAAGCTACAACGCATAGCTTATCATCTTTTATATCGCAGCCTACAACGTCATCTCTCTGTGAATAGGCCATTGTTGACACACGAGATAGCCTACCACCGTCTGTTTATCTATCGGCCATGGCGGCACAATCAAAGCTCGTCTTCTCGCACGAGAAAACAGCTCGTCAGATCATCAGCCAGCTCTCAACATTATATCTCAAGCACCGCAGTCGCATCAGCAAAGTGATCTGGATATCTCTCTTTCTTGCGCTGCTAAATCGCATACGCCGCGCTATCTCGGCACAGAAGGCATCTCCAAAGACAAAATCTTCGACATCTCTTGAAGCCAGCTCTGGATCTGATATCCCTGGGAAACGCAAGCGGGTCGAGCTTAACAGAGAGTTTTTCAAATCACTCCTGAGGCTTCTCAAGATTGTCATACCAGGATGGAAGAGCAGAGAAACTAGGCTTCTCATCAGCCACAGCTTCTTCCTAGTAGTGAGGTCTTTGATTTCTCTCAAGGTTGCTGCGATGGACGGTGCCATAGTCAAGAGTCTAGTCAAGGGCAATGGCAGAGAGTTTGCAACACGCATAATGGGGTGGATGCTGATAGCCATTCCAGCAACCTTTACAAACTCAATGGTAAGTGAATCCAGGTGTTTGATGATACTTTACACATATCGCTAACTAGTATCGCAGTTATCATGGCATCAAGCGGAACTTTCATTGCGATATCGAACACGGCTTACCCAGTGCATACATGACAAATATCTCTCCAACATGACGTTCTACGGCCTCAATTCTCTTGATGACCGCATAAAAAACCCCGATCAACTCATTGCTGTAGACGTCGCAAAGTTCAGCAATAGCTTGTCCGAGCTTTATAGCAACTTGGCAAAGCCAATACTCGACATGGTAAGCAAATCTTCAAATCAAATCTTATATTTCCACGCAGTGATATTAACAACTATTTAGTCCATTTACACGTACTCGCTATCAAAGAGCGTGGGCAGTGAAGGCGTCATCTTCATGTCTATGCTTGTTCAGTTGTCAGCTAGTGTAATGCGTATGCTCACACCACCATTTGGCAAATATGTGGCAGACGAAGCCCGCCTTGAGGGTGAATTCCGCTTTCAGCATTCCCGGCTCATTGATCATTGCGAAGAAGTGGCATTCTATGCCGGTCATGATGCCGAGAAAGACACATTGGATAAGGGGTACTTCACCCTTATCAAGCATGTCAACTATGTTCTACGGCAACGATTGTACCACGGCTTCATGGAAGACTTTGTGATCAAATACTTCTGGGGCGCACTAGGCCTCTTATTATGCAGTGTTCCGGTATTCGTTAAGCTACCCGGCGGCGGCTCTCTAGATGGCATGCACTCTATGGGCGACCGTACTGAGTCGTTCGTCACTAACCGGCGCATGTTGATATCGGCCTCGGATGCTTTCGGGCGTATCATGTTCTCATACCGCGAAATCATGGAGCTAGCAGGGTATACCTCTCGCGTAGCCTCATTACTCGAGGTTATGGATGACATTCAGAAAGGACACTTCGAAAAGAAACTAGTCTCTAGTAACGGCACTGAGGATAACGCCGCCGTGCTTCGTGGCCGTGGCACAGTTGTTGAAAGCCAAGAGATCAAATTTATCGATGTGCCCATTATCTCACCCAATGGAGACGTTCTAGTCAAGGCTCTTTCGTTCCACCTTCGCCCAGGTGACCATCTTCTTGTTGTTGGACCCAATGGTTGCGGCAAGTCCTCTTTATTCAGAATTCTGGGTGGACTATGGCCAGTATACGGTGGAACTGTACACAAGCCACCATTCACCGATATCTTCTATCTGCCGCAGCGGCCATATCTCTCCCGCGGATCTCTTCGTCAGCAGATTATCTACCCAGACAGCCCCTCTGCCATGGCGGTCAAAGGCGTCTCGGACAACGACTTGCTCTTGATCCTCAAGAAGCTCGATATGGCCCACATGGTTGACATGTACGACGAAGGATGGGACGCAGAAGTTGAATGGCGTGATGTTCTTTCGGCTGGCTTGCAACAACGGGTTGCTATGGCACGCTTGTTCTACCACTCGCCTAAATATGCTATCCTGGATGAATGTACATCGTCTGTACCTCTAGATGTAGAAAAGAACATGTATGAGGGGGCCAAGGCACTCAACATTACTCTATTAACAGTTTCTCACAGAAGGTCCCTTTGGAAGTACCATTCCAAGATCCTTCAATTCGATGGCCAAGGCCACTATATCTTTGCCAACCTTGATGCGGAAAAGCGTCTAAAGTTAGAGGACGAGAAGGAAGATCTTGATGTTCTGCTCCGGCAAGTTCCTGAGCTGGAGCGAAGACTAGAAGAGCTTACCAACTCATCATAGGTGGTATGCCACATGATAATAGCCACATATATCACGAATCAAATATATACATATATATGTAGCAACATTCAACAATGAAATCTTCACTTAGCTTACAATTATCTCTGATTATACACACTCTCCGGTTTCCGAAATGCGATAGTCCACAAACGCAATACAAGAACGTAACAAAACGAGACATAGCTAACTGTATCCATATCAACGATGCATTTTCATATTTCCTACATTCGCCATTTATATACTTGCCTTTGGTCTAGCCGTCTAGTCTTGGCTGCACCTATATCTAGTGCTCATGAGGCAAGACCCCTGTGCTGAACATTTCGATCTTTATGCGCTCTTCAGCAACACCGCGTTTCTCTAGTGCTTCACGGACACCGACCATGAAGTCTTCCGGTCCACAGACAAAGTATTCAGTACCTCCATGCTTCAAGTGTAGTTCGGCATCGGACAAGCGGTTGATGTCAACTCTGCCTAGGAAATTGAAGTCTGTGCCGGCAACATCGCCGACCAAAGGCGCCGTCTTGAACACGACTGAGTGAAAGTCTCGACGCATGTGCGCCACACTGCGGATATAGATATCGAACGCAGCATCTCCCCGACTTCCGTGGATCCAGGTGACTGGGCGGCCACGAGGCTGTTCCAACTCGTTGTCTTCACCGTTACTCGACGGTGCGGTAGACAGAGTCGTAGCACGACTGCTAGCCCTGCTACCTGGTGAAGCATCAGACGGCGAGAGAACTGAGGGCGAAACGCCACGTGAACAGCCGGAGGCTTGGACGCTACGCGCGTCTCGTGATCCAGTAGTCTTCCGCGAGTGTGACGATGAAGGCGGCTCGCTCTTGTGCGCCACCAGGGTATTCAGAATGCTGATCATGGGCGATACTCCCACACCAGCGCTAATCAGCACCAGCGGTACACTGCCGGACATAGCGTCCTGCTCGAGGAAGAACTCGCCGGCAGGATGAGACAGCAGGACAGAGTCTCCAACATTCCATGAGTCGACTAGCGCAGCACTCACTAGGCCCGGTGACGCACCGCGCGTTACTGATCGCTTCAGAGTGATCCGGTAGTAGTCAGGGCGCGGGCGGTCTGAGAGAGAGTACTGGCGCGTCTGTGTGGTGCCGTCGGGCAAAGTTACTTGCAGAGAAACATACTGGCCCGGCAGGAAAGAGGGCAGAGGAAGCAACTCCGGGTCTTTCGGCGCTAGGTACAGCGAGAAGATATCGGGAGTTCGTGTTTCCTGTACCTTGCGAGTGATTTTGAATTCCTTAAAGCCCTTCCAGGCGCCAAAGCTCTTGACCAACTGCGCCTCGCGGCCAATTAGCATACGGGATAGTACTCCGTACGCCTTTTCCCAGGCACCGGCAACTTCCTTAGTGAAGACCTGCGGGCCCAGAACGGCGGCAAAGGCTCGGAGAAGATAGGTGCCGACGATACTGTACTCTTCAGCTTTGATGTCTAGTGAGGCATGCTTTTGGCACACGCGCTCGAGCTGAGGCGTGATCTCGTGAATCTGGTTGATGTGGGAAGCGAACTGCAGAATCAGCTGGGTGAGAGCACGTGGCTGGCGGCCGGTCCGCTGGTTCGAGGCATTGAAGATGGAAGATAGGTGGGGATGGGCTTGGAGCATAGTCCGGTAGAAGATAGTAGTGATCAGCTCGCCATGCTCCTTAAGCAGGGGGATCGTGACCTTGACGATGTTGGCTTCCTGGTAGGTAAGAGCCATCTTTGCTACCAACAAATAAAGTGGATAGTGAGAGACAGATGTTGATAGTGATGAGTGAAATGAAGGTGGTATGGGTACACAAAGTCATAAAGGGAAGTGAGTTGCCCGTCTTATATACTATTACACCTAGCAGGCCTGTGGGAGGCTAATTCTTCAACTTACAGTTAGGCTTAGCCGACGGGAAGAGAAAACTGCTACTCTACACTATAATCTAGAGGCAGTCAAACCACGCGAGGGCCCCCCCCAATGACGACCATAGCCTGGATCCCTGCGGGTTTCCAGAACATCACAAACGCTATCGGAGAAGCCCCATTCGAATCTGGATAGCTAGGCCGCTAAGACTATATTACATCTCTACGGGCTCAGGTGAGACTTGAACGCCAAGACTTCAAGAGCCTAGTGATGGATAAGATGGGAGGGATAGTGGTAATCGGTCTACTCTCTGCCTCTTTGATTGTCGTTTCCCAGTGTTGTTCATCATGATTCTATTCACCGCCAGCATCCAGTAAAGCTAGCATCGCCACGAATCTCTCTTCTATGCGATCATGACGGTATAGTGGTTGTGGCCATCCTTCAGGAAGTTGTCTATTGGGCGGTGAATTCAGTGTATGGCTTCATACTGGGACCAGGAGTTATAAAGACAAGACACAATGTGGTTGAAAACAGTACCGGTTGGCATTCCGGCTATGAGAATCATGTAGTGTCGGGGGTTTATAGCGTGACAGCCAGACGCAAAGTAACATTGGGCACATGTAGTAGCATTGAGATATATCTGTAAGTGTACTTACTACTCTATATGAATATATATCCTGTTCACTTGTATAAAGCATTTTTCTTTTTCCGCTTGGTCACAGTGGCCTCGAACAAATGAAAATGAATTCGTCTGTGCTGAATAATACTTTCTTCTACCTACGGCAGTTTTAGACTCACGCTCTACTTTGCCGACTTGAAGATCCAGATTTTATTTATTTAAGTTTTTTTTATATCCTTTATTTTCTTTTTCTCTTCTTCGGTTCCTTCTAGACCATTGCTAGTGGTGCCATTTAAGGAAATAAAGGGACGATTCACGGGCTTTACTAGCAGTTTGTATGTTTGTATGGGACAGTCTATAGGCTAGACAAAGAGGACAATGCAAAAGAAAGGCGTCAAAACAGGACGGTATGCTATGTTTTACGCATAGTCGGTCAGTCTCTACATATGTATATATCTGTACATACAACTAACACGACGATATATTGAGATAGGAGCCTAGTTTCCCGGGCAGGAGCCCGTCCCGCGATCACGAGCCTTTTCGTATCTTTTGACAGGCTAAACCGCTAGCTTTTTAGATATCGTATGTTTGTCAGGCTTGATTTCCTGGACAGGCTTAGCGGCATCAAGTTTTCCAGGTTTGACTCTGTCTAGATGATGCCACTAGAAACGGAAACTAAGAACGGTGGTTTAGTTTCATTCTCAGCCGCCTTATAGACATATTTTAAGATACACATGTTGTTGTCACGAGTTATCATATGTATAGTACAATAAACACATATACAATTTAGACAGACTACTAAATCTAGACGGTTCCGATGCTGCTTTACATATGTAGCTCTTACAGGAACTAAAGGATCGCCACAATACGTCTAGTGATGATATATGTATGTAGCTCAGGCATCCAGAGGCTGGTTTTCTAGTTCTTCAGTCATTACTTCGGCCTCAATCCTAATAGTCTTGAAATGCTCTCTGCGGGTTTATGTGCCAGGGGCGATGTTGACTCCTTGTATCGTACGATGAATGCAGGGTTCCCCAGTGGGCAATGGAACCCCCAGCTCACCGTTTTGCGTATAGAAGAAAATACGCCTCAGCACCAAGTGGAGGTCTGTTAGGTGAGTCTACAGCTACTGCTAAGTTTTCATTGTGTAATGAGTCTCAAGTGATTGGGCTGATCTGAGGCAAACAAAGGCTTGGCTTAGCTAGCTTTAGCAAGAGATCAAAAACTCATTCTTCATACTCTTTTGAGCCATCTTTTTTTCGCTAAGTTCATTTTGTTGCCTGAATAATCTGCAGGCTCAAGAAGACTGGCTAAATAAAACATTCCCGAGTCATATTTCACTTGTCTTGCCATGCATGTGGCCTTTGATTTGTGATAGTTTAGTTTTCTTACCAATCAAACATCACCCTATATAGCTCTTCATTGCTATCTTCTCACCGCACAATGTCGACATGCTTCGTTTTTTTTGGTATCATGTCATACGATTTATAGATATGTTTTGTCTCATGAAAATTTTGCACTTATATCTTAATACGCTGTTGTTCCTGCATCTGCCACATCATGTTAGGGGGTAAAGGCACAGCATCGCCTATATTTTTTGAGATTCAGTACACTATAGCTACATATCTAGCAAAGAGGGTCCAATACCAAGAACCATCAATAACATGTTGAAATATCTGTACAACATATTTTCCTCAGGCTGCATATTTCATTTCTGGACAATGATACGACCTTACCCTAATATGACGTCCGAATAACCCTAACTGTTGATAAAAAGACAATTGCTACAACAGACAAATAATTATGTCAGAAGAAACACAACAATAGAGTAAAGGTCACGATATTTATTTTTTCTCATATTGTTGATCCAACCTTGTGTAAAAAAATACATTCTACTGCTGTTCATCTTCCCCCCGAAGAGATACAGAGCTAATTTTCTCAACGATACAAGCCTTAGTTTCCATTCCATACGTGACCCCTTTATCAGACCATCGCACTGCTAAGATATATGGCTAGATAGAGATAATTTCTGTCTCTCCAAGAATATGGAGGCTATTGCAGAAGAAGGCTCACTTGCCACGATACAGCAACAATGGTTTCCTCCCACACATGAAAATTGGGAGCTTATTTGCTTTGGCTTCTCCATAGTCTATCCACTAGTAGGTCAAGATCGCCCATTATATAACACCGAATAGCACGCTTAGTGACTGACATGACGCAATCGCGTAGATGGGACTCATGCAGTTTGTTATTAGCTGGTATGGCATGGGCAAGACCAGTGTCAATAGCAGATTCAATCTCAATGGCCGCATAGCGTGGTTCACAATGGAGATTCCTGGATTCCTCACAGTACTGTATACGATGAGGACGCTACCAAGTCGGCTCGGGATAGAGCAACTTCCGTGGCAGAACAAAGTCCTTGGGGCTCTTTTTGTAAGAAGACCATTGCGTAAGTTGCATTTCTAGGATGAGCAGACTATCTGACAACATAACCACAGACTATACACTATCTATACCGAGCCATCCTTTTCCCCATTCTACAGCCTAGCATGTCTCCTATACATGTCATGATCTGGATTAGTGCAATTGTCTTCCAGGTCTGCAATGGCTTGAGCATTGGCTGCTATCTGGGCGGATACGGTCATGACGTAGCATCCACAGGCCAGTTTTCTATAGGGCTCGCCATATTCTATCTTGGGTTTATGGGCAACTTCTACCATGACGAAGAGCTCCGCGAGATTCGCCGCATTGAGCGTCGCAAGCAACTGCGTATTGCAATAGCCACTGGTAATGGGAACCATCGGGTCACGGTAGACAAACACTACCGGATACCTCACGCCATGCTATTCAAATGGGTTCTTTACCCTCACTATCTTTGCGAATGGATCGAGTGGTTCGGCTTCTGGGTAGCAACAGGTTGGGGCTGTGGACCTGCCCGAGTATTTCTCGTCAACGAAGTCACCGCCATGCTGCCAAGAGCACACAACGGCAGGAAATGGTACGAAGAACAGTTTGGCAAAGAGAAGATCAAGAACAAGTGGACGGTAGTACCAGGTCTGTATTAGAACCGAAGCGAGAGACTGGTGTAGAAGTAATAGAAACGTTTAGGGTTGAATATCGATACTACATATCCGTGCACATCGTTTGGTCCGAAGGAGGGATGCTATTCTTGGGGCTCAAGGTGCCTGTTGAACAACACCTCTTTTGTGTACTGGTGTTCCAGATGTGTGAAGCTAGGGTTTACCAAACTGAATGATAAAAAAGTAATATATCTCGTGCGAGACCTTGCTATCCATTCAGCCCCCCTTCAACGGACATCGGGGCCTTGTACATCCGTTCTAGGGCAGTATTTATTGAATTGTAGATCATATTTGATTGCGTCACTAACGACAATTTAGATGGACAGAGAAATATAGCGAAAACGAAGGAGAAGATGATACCCGTTATGTAGGGTCTTCAGACATGGTGAACGGAAAGTTACCAGAGAGAAGGTGCCGAGATAGTTTACGTATATAAGTATGTGGGCGGAGCTCGCTCACCGAATATTCGTGTGGGTAGTATCACTTTCGGGTTCAAGGCAAGATATCTTGACCTTTGTCCACGATAATTCCATAACCGAAAAGTATTCAAGGGCTCTGAAGTCAATGGCTGGAAGAAAGAAAGGCGGTATGCTATTCAAGGATTTATTCTTTTATTTATCATTTAATTATTTCTTGTCCAACATGTATTATCCTTATGGTCAAGGCAGTTGGATAAGAACATTTCTCACTCAAAGAAGTCATTGACAGCCTGGATCTTTACATGGATTACATGAAAGACTTCTCTCACCGGTGACTATAGCCAGAAAAAAAACTGGCTTAAGATACTGCCGAGTGTTCGGGTGAGTGACAAGGTTACGATGTCCATGGTCAAGAAGTATGAGTTGGCAGCTGAATCTGTTTGGAAGCTAGGGCAATTTAAAGACTGTACTTACCGAAGTTGGTAGTAGAAATAATGTACATACACTGATATGGCTCAATAGGCAGGCAACTTTACAAACAGAACGAAAACTCGGGTTGCTTGTCACATGGACTCTTGAATATCTGAGCCATGGTTTATGAAAGATGATAGCGCTTTGATCACAGTCCTCTATTATGAGAAGTCAACAAGGCACGCAGGCATAAGACTTTGACATTGACTGATGTCATGGTATATTGACTTAGCTGTATATGGTTCCGTGCTGTGCTGTTACATACTTCACCTTGTGAATTTATAGGATTGCTGTTAATAATACATACGATACGCAGCGATCGAAGAGAAGTCACTGCCGTGGCGACAGGTAGCTGGATAAAAAAAGACAGCCGAATGAATGGTCTTTCGGCTTTTGATTGGTGAAATCGCGCGACAGTGGCGAAATGACAGAGTACAGCGGCGGTGCTTATTTGTTTCCCGTTTATTATCGCTATTTGTGTATATGTTAGCTTCTGTAAATGTAACCTGCATGCATGGTTTTCTATGAGAATAAGCACTAGATCAGGGAGATTGGCTGTGGCGTGTTCTGAACAGAGACATCCTGATTGTAGGGATCACTTGTAGTTCCTTTTCTTGTTGATATGGGACTTGGACAAGCAACTGCATACAACTAGAACAATGCTAGAATAAGGCGTGTTACATATGCATGTATGTATATACATCGTGAACTCCTATGTTACGCTAGGTTGTGGAAGTGTGAAATGATAATGAATACATAGGTTCATGATCACGTCGTTGTCTTGACTGGATTGCAGCCGAGACTGAATGTGTTTGATAGACGGACTACAGATATCAGTGAAACAACATATCAGGAAGAATTGAAAAGAGGAAGAAGAAGGATGCTGCTGTAGCATCTACGATGTCTGCAATGGATCAGTGAGTCGTATAATACATAGTAAACTAGTTAATCAGCTAGTCAGTAGATAGGGACATATGTAGTTTGTATATTCTGTGTTCACCGGCGGAAAGAACCTTATCAACTAGTTCCTATTTGGCTGAAGAAGGTTACACGAGGCTCTATCGAAGGAAATTAGTTACCTTAAGCTATTCAGAGCAAACATCTATTTTTACATACATATTTACATGATATTTTGTGCTCGGGAATTTGCAGCATAATCTTATTTGAAGAACACAGTTTCTGATGTTTAGTGTACGTATACGTTCTACTTGTTAGTCCTGCCTCGAGGGCGGTTTTAGGTGTCGTGGTGCTGTATGTCTCGGTAACAAGTTTATAACTATAATTATATCGTAGCGCCTGGGGGGAATATCCTGCCCCATATATTCTAGTGTCCCTGACTAAGGTCCTAGAGGGGATTTAAGTTTGCAGTACAAGGCAGTCTGAGCTTAAATCCGAGTTTTCCCATGGGGTTTTGAGTCTTGTAGTGCAAATTGATCTAGAAGTAATTAGTGACTGGACACACAATATCTTGTTGACTATCAGTAGTTACCGAAGGTGAAAAAAATGGTCTTTTTAATATATTATTCTAGCGAAGTTTTGGGTTTTGTGTACAAGTATATATCATGGAATAGTGCGCCAAATTATGGAACATCCGGTAAAACGACTAGAGCCGGGCAACATGAAAACAAATATATGTAAGTGTTATTTATTGTTGCTACTGAAAAATAGCATTGTTAGGACGGGTCTAGGAAGGATTTTGTTGGTTCCCGCCTAGAACAAGCAATGGTTCAAGCCTATAAACTAAACTAGGTGGCTAGCTTAGTTACCCAAGGTTCCCTGTTCCTGGGAATAGACTTGTTTTTGTAGTTCTAGTTGTAAGTTGTTGTCTAGGGTGTATTTTTCTTGTTTCTTATTCTTGTCTGCACTAAAAGCATCACCGTGGAGAAATGGCCCGAATTTCCTATTGTTTTAAATTTTCGGTTCCTGTTTTTGTCCTTTCCCTAGTAGATATTTGGATGATGTGTAAGAAACGGAGGGATATCGGGCCATTTGACATAACGAAATCGGGTTCAACGGAATACACAGCTCAACAGCAGCAACTCTTATTATTAATCCATAGTGTTAGAAAATAATCCGATCATGGTAGGCTGGGTCTGTCTAGTGTAAAGTAGATCACTTACTTCAATAGAGTTCAAAAATGGAGGAAGAAGAAGGAGACAAAGGAGGACAGATGTGGGAGTTTGCAGGATAAGGATAGACCAAAAGGTTCCGGCTTACGAGTGGCTGTTGTTAAAGTGATGATGTGTAGGGAAATAAAAGCAATAATACAGGGTGTAACTGTGCTGTAAAATCACTGTAGATGTAGTATAGGCTTGATATGTAGTTCAATTCTACATAATACATCCTTGCAGACTAGGGTAGCATTTCATCAGCTAGAAATATGTATATCTGTACATACTTAGGTAAGAAACAAGCCAAGGGAGAGATGGATAATTTCACTGAGCAAAACTGTGCATACATACAACTACACAAACGCCTTCTACTAGAAATAAGACCTAGTAGCTAGTCTTTTTGTGCCGTGATTGTTAATATTACGGTGACCGCCACAGGGACCTGTTTCCTGATATATCGGTGCCTCAAACGCAAAAACAATCATCACCTGAAGATCACAAACGCTTTGGAATTGAAGATGACGAATGCTCGAAATTTCCTGACATGACTGCATATGATAGATAACCAGAGGATAGATGCAAAATAATAAAAGCTAGGGTTTCCTTATTTTCTAGTCCTAGGTTAAGGGAAAAAAGGAAATACTGGCTGTGCAGAGTATGTAAATGATAACAATCAGTCGGGTTAGCTAAGAAAGACAGAACATAAGACAGGCGGCATTAGGGGGTCTTGATGAGCTGATTCAGTCCTGTTCAATATAAGAAGCACACAGATACATAGGCATAGACAGTGAGTAACTAGTATACAGATACAGAACACAGTTTAAAATGGTATAGACTTGGCGTATACACGATAGGGCACTGTTGATATCATTGGTACCACCGATGACATGATAGTACAGTACACAATGTGCTGCAAGCCAAGGCGAAGGGGGTAGGGTGAGCTGAAGACAAGGAAGGGATGTTCTTTAAGAGGCAGAGATCAACCAATGTAGTTGTGCCTTTGTCTACGGTGTCTGTTAGATAATGGACTTGGCGAACGATGGCTGGGGGAACTAATGGTTAGAGTTAAGATCACTTGGAAGCGAAGTAGAGAAGCAAAGGAAAAAAAAGGTAAAACATTGCGGGAGGGAAGCGATAGGAGTTGTCACTAGCTTAAGGAAAAGCGAAAGAAACGAATATTGAGAAAATCCAGACTTATCTAGGCTTAACTTGATTTAGTGGTTGTGTCCGAGCTCATCATGTTGGACGAAAAAAAAAAAAAGTATATCGAATTACATACTAGTTGAATATTGTTTTTTTGTTGCCGGGCTGATATCGAATACCTATGTCTTTTGTTTATCATTATATGTATTTCCTTTTTTGTGCTTTCCGTCTGGCAAATAAACAGGGAATATACTTAAAAATACACTAACGAGCCAGGCTTGTTCTCCTGTACTTCACGATGATCTCTTGCTACTCTAAGCCAGCCCACCAAGCGTTGCAATATCCTGTCAATGTGATAATGTGATGTGATAGTAATATGTAGGCGCATCCCTCCTTTCTTCCCTTTCCCTTTCTCCGTCACGGCCTACCAGCTGCTACTGTAATAGGGTTGAGTATTAGTCGTAGTAACTTTTCTCGATAAGCTGGTTTGGTGTTCTTGTTCCTGATTTTGGTCTCGTATTTTTAGCTAGCCGGCTCATCTGGATCAGTCAGTCTCATACCACACTAGTCTAAGTTCAACAGCTTAGCAAAGGTGTATCAATAAGTGTACAGATATGTGTTAGGGGTGTCTATAATTGCGGCAGAGTGTGTGTTTAATAGAAGGTGCTGAGATAGCTATTTTATCTATGTATTTATTACCTTCAACTCGTATTATAGGTGGCATAGCTGTATTTGTATGTATAACTGTACAGACATATTTACATATTACAACTACTCCTAGAATGGCGGCTCAAGACCAAGAAAAGACAAGCAGCTTCTTTTCGATTTTTACCCCCATGTTGGTGGAGGAAGAACGATGCACGCACCTGCTTCTTGTGGCTTGTAGAGCGATCGTCGTCTCTAGCAAGCACAGCAAATAATGTATGGCCCTGCTGTATGCAGACGATGCTATAAGAAGGGCCCACGAGCGCATCGATTGTCTTCTTCTCGGACTCTCTGCTTCTCCAGTCTGAGTTCATTGCGCTCTATTGCTCCCCCGGGCCGCATTCTCTTGTCTCGTCGTCTTTCCTTTTGGGTCTTCTCAGAAGCCACTACGTCTAGATACACAGCATATATCTATATCAACATAGTATTGCTGCTTGACACAGTCATATATTCACTCGTTCACTAACTCTGTGCTTCTACTTAATTTTCTCACACTCATTTGTTTGCTTGCTATACTACTTTATATTTATATATATATCTTAATAATCACTCACTTCTATAATGCCTGCGTTTCACTCGTTGGTGAAGACAGCGCTCTTCGCGGCCGCACAGTCGATGCCAAAGACTGGATCAGCCCGGAGTTCCGCTGGCTGTTCTCCCAGCCTCTGCCGATTCCACCTGTCAAGGAGCAGAAATGGTGAGTTGGAACACTAACAATAAGATGGCGAGAGAGGACGTCGAGTTTTGTCATGTGCTAACCCTATATCACATCACAGGGCCGACCAACCGTTCCATCACAACGTCACTGGTGCGCTGATGAAGTACTATGAGATGGAGGAAGTCGACTTTGAGCAGCAGATCTATCCCAACCTTCAAGCGACTAAGATGCGTGGCTATGACGGCATGGTGCCGGGCCCGACTTTCCTCGAGACCAAGGGCACGGAGAGCGTTGTCCGCCTCACCAACAGCCTGAGCGTCAATACGAGCATGCACTTGCACGGATCTTCTAACGTAAGCTTGACGGAGAGAACAATGGCGTTCACGCACATATCATACTAACTGAGCTCTATAGCGTGCGCCCTGGGATGGCTGGGCCGACGATAAGAGTGCCCCCGGCCAGTACAAGGACTACTATTGGCCCAACATTCAGGTGTAAGTGATCAGAGCAAGCTACCGCACTGCAATAAACAGATCTTTGGTAATCTATCTTTGGTGTACATCAGCTAACCAGTTCGTTTTTGCACGACCAATAGAGCCCGTACTCAATGGTAAGTACTCCCCTCCATCTTCCTTTTCTCCTAACCACCCCCCATCAGCGGCCGTGTAACCGACCTATATCGGCGGCAGGGGTAGATCTCTGTCTATTTCGACACGAGTTTCACATGCATGATCGGATATAGCTCGTCAGTGCCTCATGCGGAGCCTCACAAATGCTAACTTGTCTCCCAATTTCAGGTATCACGACCACGCGGCCCACCAGACCGCCGAGAACGTATATCTCGGTCTTGCGGGCTTCCACATCTTGTCCGATGCTGAGGAGCAGGCCCTGAACCTGCCCGGTCCGTACGGCCAGTACGATATCCCTCTGGCTATCCACTCGCGCCAGTATGATTCCAACGGCCAGATCGTCTTCCCTACGGGCGAGACTGACACCGTCCCCGGTGATATGTAGGTTATAGCACATGTTTTCAGTATCTTAGTGTGTGTGCAACTGGCTTACATCTAGATAGCATTCACGTCAACGGCATGCCGTGGCCTTTCCTAAGCGTTGAACCGCGCAAGTACCGCTTCCGTCTCCTTAACTCAGCCGTCACTCGGACCTTCCAGCTTCAGTTCTCCCATGACATCCCCCTGGCGCCCGCCATCGACTTCCAGGTCATTGCTTCCGACAGTGGTCTCCTTGGCAGCCCTCAGACTGTCAGCCAGCTGAACATTGCCAACGGTGAACGCTGGGAGATTGTCGTTGACTTCTCCAACTTCAAGGGCCAGAACATCAGCCTGAGCAACAACGACAGCATTGCTGATAGTGAGTCTTTCAGGTTCTCGGCGTTTCTCTGATTGACATAAAACTGACCATATGATTCAACCACAGGATTCCTACACACTGACAAGGTCATGCGCTTCGTTGTCGGCAACACCGTCACCGGCACTGATTCTTCTACTGTCCCCAACTCTCTGGCCAGCGTTGACTTCCCCTCGCAGGAGTCGGTGCAGACTCGCACCTTCACCTTTGCCAAGACCGGCAATATTTGGACTATCAACGGCATTTCTTGGGATGACGTCCGCGCCCGTATCATTGCTAACCCCTCGCGCGGCGCTGTTGAGACCTGGGACCTGGTCAACGACTCTGACGAAATCCACCCCGTCCACGTCCACCTGGTCGACCTTCAGGTTATCTCCAGAACCGGTGACAGAAACAACGTCTTCTCTTACGAGACCGCTGGCCTCAAGGATACCGTGTGGTTGGCGCCCGGCGAGACCATCACTGTCCGCGCCTTCTTCGGTCCTTACCCCGGCGTCTACATGTTCCACTGCCACAACCTGGTTCACGAGGATCACGCCATGCTGGTTGCCTTCAACGTCTCGCTGCTAGAGCAGTACGGATACCACGATGAGGCCTTCAGCAACCCCATGGACCCCGAGTGGGCGCCCAAGTACGTTGATGTGACTGCTTTCGAGTACAATGCTGTCGAGAACAAGTTCGACGAGCTCACCAACCGTACTCCTTACTACGTGTACAACAAAGCCACTGGCGCCGAGGAGGAGCGCGAGACCACCGGTGGTTCTGACACTGAGTCTGGATCTGACTCCGGTTCAGACTCTGAATCCGACTCTGACTCCGAATCAGAGGGCGAAGGCCACGGCATCTCTCTGACCGTCAGCATTGGTCACCAACCAACACCGTGACCGCTCCTCGCACCACCCGGTCTAACCCCGGCTCCTGGGGCCACGGCCGCTCGACCTCAGCGTGACTCCCTACGCCCTGTGCCTCGTTCTTCGCTTCCAACCCTGACTACACCATGCGTCCCGGTGGTCTTCCTGCCCATGTTCCCGATGCCGCATGCACTGCCGCCGTTGGTTCCTCATGGACCACACTGACACGGACAACGAGCGAGGCTGGTGCGGTGCAAACTGCGGTGAATAGTCTGACCGAGGGTCCTGCCTGCACTCGCAAGGCGGGTCATCGTCCAGCTGTGGTTACTAGCATTCCGGTTTCGTACTAGAGAATGATAGGGCCCCCGTTGCTAATTAGCCTCTCATAGGCGCTTTTTTTTCCTTTTTTCTATGTCGATATTTCTCAGATGCTCATGTTGCGTCCTGGCTATAAATAATTTTATCCCCTTTGCCCTTGCTAGCCGACCTTCTTACTAGACTTGTCTACGCTGTTTATTTTTTGTTATTTATCTTCTTTGGACATAGACAGGGGCTGTTGTGCCTTGTTCCGTTTTCTACTTCTAACTGCTACTACTATTCTATCGCTATTCTTACTATTCTAGACAAACGTTGGTAGGTGGACATAATTATTCTCTCTCTCTTTGTTCTACTTTGAGTTCTTTTTCCTTCATTTGCTAGATTTTCTTGAGTTAGTCCCATAGTTCTTCTTTCGATATATCTGTTTAAATAAGTTGTTTCTTTGGCAAAGTTTTCTCAAAGTTGACTGTTGTATCTGAACATTACACATCGTGATAATATGTAGTGTACTCGTAGCCAACCCTTATTTAATGGCTAGGGTTTTGTGAAGAGTAATATTATCTGTCCATTATCAAACCCTAAAAACTCAACTCGCGACTTACAATACGCTGAAAACCGTTGGTCCTGCTTTCTCATATCATCACAACGTACGTGTATGGCTCCATAAACGCAAATCAAAGTCTCCAAACTATTCTTCATATCTAGTAGAACTCGGTCTTCACTAGATTTTCATCATGGTTGATCTTTCGTTATCACTACTAGTTGGAGGCATCGCAGTCTATGCGGCACAACTATTTACATTGCCAATAGCCTACTCTGTGTGCTTCTGTCTCGGCACAATCGCAGTCTCGTTTTCCTGTTGGCTACTCTATGGCAATGTCTCATTATTTATAGTAATATTCTATGCCGGGCTTCTGGCGGCAACTGTCTTTGTAAGCAACCCAATCAGCGTATAACATCCGAACGGCTGGTAGTGTTCCAGAATATATCTAACCTTTGCTATAAGTTCAATATACTTCGTCTGCGTCAAAGTGGTACTGCTAAGAATGACCGTCAAATCACTAGTCGTGCATTGTACACTGTCCATGTGCTCGGCTCAGGAGGCCATACGAAGGAGATGCTATACATGATGTCCCAGGGCTTTGTTGCAAACCCTAAATCTCATCGCCGATATCTAATCTCCTCGGGGGATCGCCTGTCACTTGCCCATCTAACTGAGTGGGAAACTATCCAAGCTAAAGCCTCAAAGGACACCGGAATCGGAACTTTTGACGTTGTCACTGTCCCTCGAGCCCGACGAGTCTATCAGTCGCTGCTAACTACACCGTTTACCGCAGCTATATCGTTGGTAATGCTGGTTCCAGCGCTGATAAATCGTCCACAGACCAGGCCAAATCTTAAATTTCCGGATCTGATCGTCTCCAACGGACCTGCAACTGGCTTCTTTACTATCCTGGCGGCATTCATTCTTCGAGCTATGTGCATAGTACCCGAGAATAAGATGCGCGGGCTTTATATTGAGTCGTGGGCTCGCATCAGCTCTTTGAGTGTCACTGGAAAACTCTTCCATATAACCAAGATAGCGGACAGAATGCTTGTCCAGCACGATAATGTTGCTCACAAGTACGGTCTAGAAAACGCAGGCTGGCTTGTTATCGGGTCTAGCAATGTTCCTCATTAGTAAAAATGTTCACTTGAAGGAGAATGTCTAGCTTGATTTGATATTAGATACAAACAAGTGTCGACATTTTGCTGGACTATACGGTCAATATAAAGCCTGTATTCTGATGATAGGCACTAGTTATGATTACAAAAGTCTCGAAGACATCATTATATCTTCCAACAAAAGCTGAACAAATGCGATATTGGTGACGTCACATGTACTGGAAACAAATATGACTATCAAGCTAAATTTGTGCATTGTATGATCAAATGTACACTATGGAATATTAAAATGAGAAACTCTAAACAAGAAAACAGAACTAGGCCAGTACTGAGACCTGGCACTAGGATACAGACGACTACACTGAATAGAAGAAAAAAGGGGGGACTATCAAAGTCCTAAGTATGTTGTCTTCCGTACACCAGCTCTCCCTTTAGTCAGTCTTGGGTAGATGACGGGCAATGGGCGCAAACAAGAGCTCCTGGATGGGCAGCAGGTTAAGTAGAACGTGGTTATAACGCCAGCCCAGAGCAGGAATCATAGCACCAACAAGGGCATCAGTCAGGAAATGGTTGGCAGTGGCCACGATAGTGACAAGCATGGCAGCTGGCCAGAGGGGAGCAATGAGTCTAAGAATGCGATGAGGCGAGAAGCGGCAGATGCACACAGCCAGGAACAGCGAAGTGCCAAAGTGCAAGCTAGGCATAGCAGCAATGGTCAGCTGGAAGCGGTTGTTGTTCCACACGTTAGCAGTGCTACCTCCAGCTGCTGCGCTGTGCAGAACATCGACGAAGCCGTATTCACGGGGCAGCAGGCGAGGCGGGTAGCAGCGCCACACGGTCACCACGACGAAGGCAATGGCGTTGTTCATGGCAATGGTACGGCGGATACGCTGGAATGTCGCAGGGGGCAGGCAACGGTAGGTGTAGACGAGGAAGTACACGCCAACAGTGATGTGCGAGTAGTAGATCTTGCCGAGGACAGTCATGAGCCACGGATGCTCAGACATGACGTATTGCTGGAACGGCTGCTCGATGGCGATTCCAAGATACTGCTCGGCATGCAGAACCTGAAGAGCGTGGTTCTGAGCCCGCTCAAAGACGGCCTGGTTGCCGGCAATCATGCGAGCAGAAAAGGCACGCATTAGCTGGTAGACCCTGGATATGGAATAGGTGTTAGTGAAGTGCTATATAGTAGTGTACTCTTGGGGATATGTCTGTAGCAAGCATACCAGTACGACAGATTCCAGTACCAGATCTCAATCAGAAATGGGAACTTGTTGAAGAAGCGGCCGAGGAGAGACCAGAATGTGTTGGTTGTTGACTTCTCATTGTTTGATGACCAATGGCTAGCCACACCTCCATTTCCAGTTTCTTGTCTATCGGCACCGGTATAAAAGTAAGTGTCACTGCGGCGGCGGTTGATGAGACTACCAACAACGAATCCCGAGACAATGGCTAAAGAGAGAAAAGAACGTGGTTAGCAAGAGGAGCTCGATGAAGGATGTATAAGCGCAGATATATGATCATAGCATGTCATAATGGTACTTACAGATGGGCTCCCAGGCGTATTTGTTCAATGATGACGCCATGGCTATAGTATATGCGTGTGCTTCGAGTATGTTACAGATAGAAACAAGACTGAGTGAAGGACTCGGGAAAAAGAAACAAAGAAAGCTAGAGCCCCGGATGACGATAGGCGGTGAATTGGCTTTTACAGTCGTTGCTAAGAGGCTTGTTTCCTACGTTCTAGTTGGAAGTAGAATATAATAAAACCGGCCTGCGGAATCTGACGGTTTGTTTGCGTGTAAGGGAAGCCAGCTGAGTACTTCTCTCTCTCGTGAATTGGGCTCTTTAGCTCTTTGAAGGGATAAGTCGATCGCAGTTACGGAATTTTGCTGGCGGACGAAGCGGGCTTAAAGAAATTCCGAAGAAGCTTCCAGGACTTAGAATGGTACGGTGGGGTTTTTAAGATGAATAGCTGAATAATATATACTCGGCAACAATTTAGATCGGATCGAGACCGATTCAAAGTAGACAAGGTGGTAGTAAGAGGAAGAGAGTGAGAATATATATGTATGAACAAAGAAAGAAGCTTGGACGTAGTTTAATAAATAAAAAACAGTTCGAGCTTCTTTACCAGAACACAAGAGTCTAGGAACAGAAAGTGAGGGGGGGAAAGGGATTGTTAAATAGTATGTATATAATGTGTCGAAACAAATGCAGCTATTTGTTTTTGTTTTTGTTTTCCACTTGTAAAAGAGCGGCAGAGACGCAGTTTTGGAAGTCGTCAAATCCGACGGAAACGGGCCATACTTAAATAACCCGAGCTACTAATTTGGATTGTCGTTCTGACTTACAACTATAGTGCAGAAAAAAAAACGAACTTAAACGGAGACGGATTCTACAGCGTGAAATCTGGAGAAAACCTTACTACATTGGTATCGGAAGCTATTATTCTAATGCTTCCATAACTGCAACCATAACTATGTACTATTACTATTACTATGTAACCAATACTAAAGTCCTAAACTACGACTACGCCCCAGAATATTTAGCGTGTGCCCGGCTAGTTTGGGCCAAGATGACGAAGAGAGAGGCAGTGTTCGCCCCCTCATGAGAACTAGAACAATTCGAAGCCCATCTAACAATGCTGAAGCACAGGCAGAAGCCAAAGAACAAAAAAAAAAAAAAAAAGAAGGTAGCTAGCCCTAAGAAGCCATAGAAGCAAAGTAAAGGCTAGTTTGAGATCTGCCTGCATATTCTCTTTTCTCTTATTTCATCTTCTCCTGTTCTTTTTTTTTTTTTTTTTTGCTGCTCTCAGCTCTCGGATCGACTGGCATTAAAACGGGGGGTTCGTTCATTCGTTCATCTCAATGGTTTTTATTGCAAGTTCGTTGTATAAATACAACTATAACAGTACAGTATGTATCAGACTGTAGGCAGCATCTTGGAAACCCTGAGGAGGAGGCCCCTGGATCTGAAGCGCCATGGCTCTTAATTTTGGAAACCTGGATAATTTATTGGCATGGTAGCATGGAATTCAGCCAAGTCAGTCACAATAGCCGTGTTTTCAATATTTCGTATTTTATGATGGGTTATTATATCTGTATCTTGTATTTTATGTAGTTGTAGTCTTAACACCTAAATGATTACTAGGTGTGCTGTCTCTCTGCAATTCAGGCTATGCGAATCAAACTAGCCTGAATTTGGCAACTCGGCAGGGGAGCATCAGTGACTTTTGGGCTCTAGCGTTTGCTTTCTTTTCTTTCAGAGTGGAAGTGTCGTCTGCTCATGAGCCTCTTTTGGAATTCGCACACTGCTAAATTAAATTGTCATTTTTTTTTTTTAATTAATGCTTCATAGCACAGCAACAGAAAGCCATGACGATTCTGAGCCTGCCTCGATTTTCTTTTCCGCTTCATTAATTTTTTCTAATTCAATTAT